>JAAGWO010000211.1:0-66063 GCA_013266205.1 Fusarium decemcellulare
TCGTAGCTGTCTGTTTCTGTTTCTGTTTCTATCTCTGCTGCAGCCAACTGAACGGCTCCAGATACGACGGCCTCTGATTGGGTCTCGTCACGGCTCGGCTCAGGAAATAGAAGCTGCACAAGCAGCCTTCAGGTTCCGGTCAAGGCGGTGGGAGAGATGGCCACTGGCCCGCCCCTCCTGTCCCCAACAACCGCCTCGGCACTGACGCTGTTTGTCTTACTCTGAAATGTTCCTGAGCCGAGCTCATGGCGAGAAACGAAGAGAGTGCGTCTGTGTGGTGCGCCTCCCCCTGAACGGGCGTGGTGCGCTGAACCTGTGCCCACCCGGGTGCATTAGCCAGCCTTACGGCCACCGGAGGTAAAAGTCGAACTTGATCCGGGCGCCCTCTCTCGTTGTCTTGCCCTCTTGAGACAAGATTTTCCGAGGCCACTATGCGGGGATGCCCGAACTTTGAGCCTCCGAGCTAGTCGGAACGTCCAACGAGAAGTTGCAGCCTCAACACACCCACTGTCGAACGTTGGAAGATGGATGAATGAATTAACACTGCATCAAACCTCGTATTCCAGTTCCGGTGTGATGCTTCATGCTTTTCAGCTGCAGCCAGAGTATCAATTGGCTTGAAGCCCTCTGCGTCACAGCTGTCATCTCTTGGCCCACAGCAAGCACGGAACCTTCTCTCACTCTCGTGCTACCTGCACACATGGCTCTTCGGGACATCGCCATCCGTTAAACGACGGGCTCTCGGGGCGACGTACAGGGCCTAGTCCCGCCAACTCACGGAAACAAAGTAGCAGTTTGAGCCAGCCATTCAAACCTCGATTTGGCCCAAAGACAACGTCGAGGCGTAAATATAGACACGGCTAAACCGTAACCAGTTGATCTTCTCGTGGCAAAAAAGCAAGGTGCCAGATCTTCTCGTCTAGCTTTGAATCTCCCATCTTGGCCCATCATCATCTCACACACTCATTTCGGTCTGTAAGTCAGCCTTTTCCTATGATGCCCACTTTGTCCCGTGCTCCCTTGTGTCGTTTTGGTTTGTTCCCGGAACCAACCAGACGTCCATGCACGACCCCCTCTCCATGCTATTGACCTCTTTCCCCCTGATCCTTGGAAAGATCCTTGGAAGAGAAAAATAATATCACACACCCCGGAACAGCTGGCATCCACAGTTGAGGCTGCTATAGCGGCATGCATGTCACACAACCTCACAGGGGCCAAGAATGGGTCACCAGGAAAAAAACGAGACCTCGCTTTTTCTAAAGGGCAATTAGCTTTGGAACTATTGCCTTGACCATCATGCGGACCCAAAGTAGCATGAGCTGACTTCCATTTTGGAAAGTTGGTGGGACCGCAAGGTTGTCTTGTTGTAGACGTCGTTTACGAGATCTTAGACAACTCTCACACGAGGTTGGCAACCTCTACTACTTAAAGTCGACGATATCCTCCCTCCAGAAACTCTTTTTTCTTCTTCACTCCCAAGTCAAGAAAGGCACTGGGTTCTCACTCTCAACCTTCTTTCTTCATTCGCTTTTCATCCCCCCCTCCTCCATCCCCAAAACCAAACACATATCAAGCCTCTCGTTGAACCCCACCCTCGTTGCTGAAGGGCATCCAAGCATCGCCCATCATGCATATCAAATACCTCTTTGTCAACCTCCTGGCCCTGGCCATCTCGGTCAAGGCCATCCCGCATGCCGACAGCCCTGACGCCGGTCTCGAGGCTCGGGACGAGGGCAGCCTCTATGAGCGAGGCTACGACTGCGGCAAGGACGCCAAGTACATGTACGGCGGCTGCGTCTGCAACGACAAGCAACTCACCTGGGACGACAAGCATAAGAAGTGTGTCTGCCCCAAGGGCCAGGAGTACAAGTACGGCAAGTGTGCTTGTCCTGATGGCCAGGTCTGGAAGGACAAGAAGTGCCAATGTCCCGACGGCCAGACTCTGAACAAGTACGGCAAGTGTGTCTGCCCCGACGGACAGACCTACAAGGACGGAAAGTGTCAATGTCCTCATGGCCAGAAGCCCGACCAGTACGGCAAATGCGAATGCCCCTACGGACAGAAGCCCGATCAGTACGGTAAATGCAAGTGCCCTGACGGCCAAACCCTCAACAAGTACGGCAAATGCGAGTGTCCTCACGGCCAGATCTACAAGGACGGCAAATGCAAGTGTCCCGATGGTCAGACTCTCAACAAGTACGGCAAGTGTGAATGCCCCGAAGGCCAGTACTTCAAGGATGAAAAATGCCAGTGCCCCGACGGTCAGACCCTGAACAAGTACGGAAAGTGTGAGTGCCCGCACGGCCAAACATACAACAAGTGGGAGAAGAAGTGCGAGTGTCCCAAGGGCCAGACCTACAAGTACGGAAAATGTGTCTGCCCTGACGGCCAGATCTACAAGGACCACAAGTGCCAGTGCCCCGACGGTCAGGTCTTCAAGTATGGCAAGTGTGCTTGCCCCGACGGCCAAGAGTACAACAAGCACGAGAAGAAGTGCGAATGCCCCAAGGGACAGGTTTTCAAGTACGGCAAATGTGTGTGCCCTGACGGTCAGGTTTACAACAAATGGGAGAAGAAGTGCGAATGCCCCAAGGGTCAGATCTTCAAGTACGGCAAATGCACTTGTCCCGACGGCCAGGAGTACAACAAGTGGGAGAAGAAGTGTGAGTGCCCCAAGGGTCAAGTGTTCAAGTACGGAAAGTGCACGTGTCCCGATGGTCAGGTTTACAACAAGCACGAGAAGAAGTGCGAATGCCCTGAAGGCCAAGTCTTCAAGTACGGCAAATGCACATGCCCTGACGGTCAGACCTACAACAAGTGGGAGAAGAAGTGCGAATGCCCCAAGGGACAGGTCTTCAAGTACGGAAAGTGCGTCTGCCCCGACGGACAAGTCTACAACAAGTGGGAGAAGAAGTGTGAGTGTCCCAAGGGTCAGGTCTTCAAGTACGGCAAGTGTGTTTGCCCTGATGGCCAGGTCTACAACAAATGGGAGAAGAAGTGTGAGTGCCCCAAGGGCCAAGTCTTCAAGTATGGCAAGTGTGTCTGCCCCGAAGGCAAGGTCTGGGACAAGCATGAGAAGACCTGCAAGTGTCCCGACGGCCAGGTAGAGAAGTACGGAAAGTGTGTCTGCCCTGACGGTCAGAACTGGAACAAGTGGGAGAAGAAGTGTGAGTGTCCCAAGGGCCAGGTCTTCAAATATGGCAAGTGTGTCTGCCCTGATGGTCAGGTCTACAACAAGTGGGCAAAGAAGTGTGAGTGCCCCAAGGGACAGGTCTTCAAGTACGGCAAGTGTGTGTGCCCCGACGGACAAGTCTGGAAGCACGGCAAATGCCAATGCCCCGACGGCCAGTACTACGACCGCTGGTCCAAGAAGTGCAAGTGCCCCAAGGGCCTTGACTGGAACGGCAAGAAGTGCGAGAGCAAGTGTGGACACGACGCCGAGTGGAGGTACGGCGGCTGTGTCTGCAAGAAGAAGGGCCAGGTCTTCAACGACTACTCCAAGAAGTGCAGCTGTCCCAAGGGATACAAGTGGAACGACTGGAAGAAGGAGTGCAAGAAGGAGGGCTACGGATACTAAGAAGTTATCCCGTCTCTTCTGGAGTTGACGAGAGAGTACAAAGGGCGGCGGATGAACAGAGCGGCGATGGGTTGCCATGAATTGGACATACAACTCGGGGGTGGTACTTATGATGAAACTTTCTTGTGAGAATGGTTTGGTTGAGGATCAGGTGTCTTCTTCGCTCGGAACAAATTTCTTGACACTCCTTATACATAATTTTTTAGTCGATAATTTTCTAAAATATGAGGATAAATTCGCCGTGAGACATAACAATCAGTTCCCCACTTGCAGTGATCTCGTCAATTTGTCGCATTCACTCATCACCAAATGGAAATCATCATTCATATGAACTTGTAGTAATTTGTGTACAGTCATAGCCTAAGCCACTATTTACAAAGAATAAATGTACGTGGGGTACTGTACAGATCCATCATTCCAACCACGTAAAGAACCAAATCGTCATGTCAAAACTCCTCCGCTTTCTCCCACTACCTCCACTTAAGCACGGACAGCGCGACGCTTAGCAGCGCGGAGAGCAGCACGCTTGGCCTTGCGTCGCTTGGAGCAAGAGGATCCAGGCTGGGTAGCAGGCTTGGTAGCAACCGGAGCGGCAGTGTCGGCAGCGCTAGGCTCCTCGACGGCGGTAGCAGTACCAGTGGGGACAACAACGGGAGCGATCGAAGTGGTGGGAACGGCGACGCTGCCGTTGGAGGGAGCAGTCACAGAGGGGACAAGGGTGGCAAAGGTGGGAGTAGCGGTAGCAGGGGCCTCGGTGGCAGGGCTACCAGTAGCAGACTCATCACCGCTGCCGGAGCCGGAGCCAGCCTCGTCGCCAGTGCAGTCACCGTCGCTGGTCTGTCCGTTGAGGTTGGCAGTGTGGTCCTCGCAGCCGCTGGGCCAGACCTTGGGGCCGGGGGCAGTGTAGCTGGTAGGAGCAGGGTAGTAGATGTTGATGAGCAGGCCGGGCTCGGATCCGTCATAAGCACCGGGGAACTGGACAACGGGAGAAGGCTTGCCGGTACCAGAGCCCTCAACGGTGAGCTGAGCGCAGCCAATGTAGAACTGAGCACCGCCCTTAGAGCCGGCGCCGTGAAGACCGACGTGCTCGGCACGCATGAGGTAGGTACCGGAGGGGAGCTCGTCGGGGAGGGTGAAGGTGAAGTTGTGGATACCCTGGTTGTTGACGTAGGTAGCCCACTGGAGACCCTCGTCGGTGATCTTGCTGGTGGACAGCTCGTAGACCTTGAACCAGTCACCGTCACCGAGGTAGTCGGAAGCCTCAGTGCCCTCGGGGGCCTTGCTCATGTAGACGGCGAGAGGACCGGGGTGGCCAATCTCAACGTTGACAGTGAAGCCAACCTCGTCACCGGGAGCAACAGCGTGGGTCTTGGTCTTGGCCCGGATATCGGCATCGAGGCCACCGGCATTGCAGATGATGTCCTTGGAGGTGACATCCTCAATGGGAGAGTTGGAGTTGGTCGTCTGGCGCACGTACTCGTAGGGCTCGGTGGCCTTGCCGTTGACGATGAGAGCCTCAAAGTTGTAGTGGGCAAAGGCGGTGGGGAGGGCGGCAGCGACGGCCAGGATGGAGGAGAGAGAGGCACGCATCTTGTCTGTTTGCTTTGGTGTTGTTTGTGTTTTTTAAAAGATAGTGATATGTCAAGATGGACAAGAGTGAAAGGCTAACCACCAGGGTTTGCAAAGAATGTAATGACTCGTAGAGACGAAGAAAAGAAGGGCGCAAGCAACAGCTGCAGCGAACAAAAGACCGGAACTTGGAAGTGGAAAGAATGGGATGAGGAGAAAAGAAGGAGAATCCATAGAAGGGCGACGAGATGGCATCTTTAAATCCATCGTCGACGAGATTGCCACCGGTGGCAGTTCCTTGGCTCCATCCGTTTGCTTCTCGACAATTGCTGGAATTTTCCCGTCTAGAAACAGGGGCTCGATAAACACTAGGGAGCCGGATCCTGAAACTGGGCCTCTCCTAGGCGCCGGGGTCTATCGTCGGGCCTACAGAGATGATCAGCCAATGCGGGAACCTGCGGACAATGGGTTCTGCAAGGGGCTGTTGTTTGAGGGTTGACAGGTCCGTTTATCTCGCCTGGGTGCGCCACGAGGCTCTTGAAGAGGAACCCTGTCTGTCAGCTACGCGAACCGTCTCAAACCTCGGGCTACTAACCGATTTTGTATCCTGGCGTGTTCTGATGACAGGTGAGAGGAGTTCATCGAGAGAGAAGAGATTAGGCGTGCTTCTAATTGGTGAGGACGCGGAAAAAATCACTGTCAATTCCATATCTCTTTCAAGAAAGATATCGCCAAGTCGAGTCCACCTAAATGAAGTCTATAAGCTGTGCGAACAGAGTTTCCTCGGGGATCAACAAAATTTTCGGATCTAAGAGTCGGTTATTTCACTCAATTGATTGGTGGAATTCCACTTCACAGGGGTTGTTGTAACAGGTGAGTGGATCCGATCTGGGCGCCAAACATCCAGGGCAAAACGGAACAATCATCCGAACTGGAATAATACACGGGCGGAGACTTGCGTCATGGAGGCGGCGGTTGATTTTCGTTGAAGATTGTGCTAGAATGATAAGTCGGCGCTTGCTGGGACTCTGCCTATTCCCCACCCAAAGTTTTCCAACTTCGACCTGACAAGGTCTTCGTCAAACTGCTACCAGGAATCTGGTCAAGTACAGGGAAGTTAAACTGGCCAGCAATATGATAAATCGAGAGTAATGAGTAAGATGTCGACGTTGATGTTGTCAGAGTGGTATGAGCTCGGCGTGTAGCAGATATCGGCTGACGATCTGACCTCGGATGCCAGCAAAATGTTTCCAAACCATCAGATACCCTACATCCGGCAGAAACATGGTTGAAACGCATCATCGGATGACTTTGGCGTGTCTCGTTTCATTCCGTCAAAAGCTTGGCTATCTTGAAACAGAATCATGTTCATGCCGTAGGCTTCTCTATTGGTCCCTTGTTCTTAATGAATATATTAAGAAACAAATGGCAATAAGGCTTTATGGCTTCCATCTGAAGTCGGGATGCTTCCAGTCAAGATCCGAGATTTGATCTCGTGTAAGGCCAGCCAATTCCTCTTCTTTCTCGGCTCGAGTCTTCTGATCGCGTCTCTTATTGTCCATCTTCATCCACCACAGAAAAGTCAGGGCAGTGATAGAAATAGCCCCCGACACGGCCAAATTGAGACCGTTTCCAATCGGGTACATGGGTCCATCCCATGGGAGATAAGTCCAGGTGGCGATGAGACCACCGAGATATCCAAACATGCCTATAGGTTAAGCGGATTAGCGTTTTGAGCTGCCCATGGCCACTTGGAGGAACTTACTGTTTGTGCTGATAGCAACGTTCCGAGCCGTATCAGAAACTGTATTGGCGCTAACTTGTGCGTTTGCCAATGAGCCAGCAAAGAAAACACAGGTCGCAGTTATAAAGATGGCCGCATATCGCACGTTGGGATCTGTGCTCGCGATAAGTATCGCATACCCGACCATGACGAGTGGGCCGCATAGGAAGAGGAAGAACTGTCTAGTGTCATATCGGGTGGCCAGCCACGACACTAGCAAGAGGGTAACGCTACCGACGACATAGGGAGGTACCGTCAACAGTTGCTGCTGGACTCTGGTCTCATCGGGATAGATGGTTCGAATGATGGTGGGCAAGAAGAATGAGATGCCGAGAACGACAATGTTCGAAAGCAGAAAGATGAATGCTGTCGAGAGGGTGATTGGGTTGAGTATTCCGTTCTTGAGCTTGGTCATGTTCATCTTGTCGAGTACTCTGTCTTGAGCTAGGCGCTCCGACTTGACTCGATCAAGAGCAAGGATCTTTTCCTCCTCGCTAAGCCACCGAGCTGTCGCCGGGTTGTCCGTGAGAAGAGCTAGAGTGATTAGAGCCAGCCCAATCGTGATGATGCCCTCGATGCCAAAGATCATTCTCCATTCTTTTAGGGAGCCGAAGCGATCAAGGCTAAGAATGCCGGAGGCGAAGAGGCCACCAAAGGCTCCGGCAAGCGGCGCCATGACCATGTATAAGCCCAAGCGGAACGAAAGCTCGGCGCGGCGGTACCATCGCGATAGGTAATAAGCAATACCAGGCAACATGCCGGCTTCGAAGATACCGAGAAGAAAGCGGCAGGCAAGTACCTGACCTCTAGTCTCAACGAAGGCGGTGCCAACCGTGCATACTCCAAATAATAGAGTCGTGAGCGGGATAAACCAGCCAGGCCCCATCACCTTACACAGCAGAGTGGCTGGAATCTCAAAAACAGCGTATGATACATAGAAGACGGAAAGAACGAGGTTGTAATCATTTCCTTTGAGGCCGAGGTCTTCTTCGAAGTTTGCGAGACGTGCATTGCCTGCACAGCACATGTCAGACCATGATGTGCATCATGGGATATGGGCTGGTATTTACCAATGTTGGTTCGATCGATGAAGCAGAAGAGATATAGTACTGCGACAAGGGGGACGATGTAGAGATCGATCTTCCTGCGGAGTCTCTTTTCGGCGTTCTTGTCGAATGTTGGCTGTGGGCTTCTGTAGCACGTGCTCGTCAGTCAAATGGAGGTCGGTCAACAGATTGGATGCGAGCAGAACTGACACTTCAAAATCCTTGAGACTGTTCCTCGCAGAAGCGTCTGCTGGGTTCTCGAGTTGCTGGACATCGCGGCCATCGTCCTTTTGAGCCATGATCAAGCGCAGTAGAAGACCCGTGTTCGACAGAAGTTTGGTGAAACAGCGACAAAATATGCTGTTGCTTTTGAGCTTGGGGCTGAAGCAAGGAGGACTAGCTAAAAAGATAGTCTACCCAGCTTGATGTTATATAGGTTCCATCGGATCATGCCCTTGCCTTTCATCCGTGACTGCCGTTCCGAAAGTAGATCGTTGCTTTACCCCAGACTGGTCTCCTGGGTTGGTTAAGCTTATCTTGTCCCGAGGGCCAAGACTTTCCCGATTGGCTCCCCCGCTTCATGAAATCTAAACTTCCCCTGTCAACGCGGAGAAGATGGTGTGTGACGGCAAGTAGGGACGGCTATGAGATAGGATTCGGCATTGAGCTAGATCCACGATGACACTATCTTACTGTCTGCTCCATGATTTGCCGTTGTATCTGGAAGTGCAGCCGCGGATAGCGTGCCTGTCACGTCGTTGCCTCGGAATGGGTTCCGAGATGCTGCATTGTTCATCTACCGTGTCGGGCGGGTAAATCGGTGAGCATTGAAGTAAGTTCAAATAATTAATGCCCAAAACTCCAAGATGACTAGTGATTATCTTCACTGCCGAAGGAACGGCGAGGCCATGCCTAAAGCTCCGTGAACCACCCCATGGCATATGTCTGACCCAGCCAGTTACTGTAGTACACCATCGGTTAGGCACACTCATCGAAAAGCGAAGACCAGGCAATGAATAACCAATATTATGCGTACACTGCAGCCAGCAAAATACTACTCCAAAGCATGACGAATAGATAACTTGCTGCGCCAGTCTATGCAGGTGTCTCGGGCCGAGGTATCGACACTGCCCCCGCCAGAGGCCAAGAAACTCAAAATGGCCTCACTTGAACAGGGATATTGAGATCTACACAAACTTGAAATCTGGTGAGCAGAGCATATGATCATGTGATGGCAATCTACCATTTACTCAGAATTAGATGAGAACGTGTCGAGGTATTATGACATGTGCTCGCGCCTTGTTCCACAATATCTGTCTATCTTGCATTGCCAACCTCAGATCCCCCGATGCGCAAGATTTCTTCATCAGATGCTCATGCAAGCGCCACCGCATGCCAAGAGATAATAATCTGTTTGCGGGGTAAAGCAGAATATCGGCAGTGCACTCCGGTTATCCAACATTGATAATTTACAGCGACACAGAGAAAAATGCCTGGCAGGCATGTATTAGTCCTCGATGGGCCGGCTGTCTATATCTTCTGGTCTTTCTATCGCGCGAATCGCCTCATCATCTTGACAACAACGTGCTGCCAATGCTTGCCTCAACGGCTCTCATAGTTCGCGTCGCTTCCAAGGCAATCCTTCTTGCCTCCTCGCTCAACCCAGATTCCTCCTTTCCAAAGTGCTCGAACCGATCAAGCCAGAAGCCCCACCGCCGCAGGCACATAGTTTGGGGCCCATGATACAACGGGCCTCCTTCGACATAGTTCGCCGTATCCTCTACTGGCACGTCTCTATAGCCAATATTATCCCGTGCCCACCAGACAAGGGCCCTAGAGCCATGCGCTATCCAGGGATAGGCAATCTTTGTTGGATTCAGTCATGTCCGTCTGCTCTTCTTCAAGTGCTGCTCCGAGGGCGTCCATTGCCTGGGCGTAAGGATCTGATACCCCTGCTTTCAGGCATCGTGCTCCAAAGTTGTTGATGTTTTGCCAGATCTCAGCCTTCTCGGGTGTCACCTCTTCATCGCCCAAAGCTAGGTCTTTTCACAGGCATAGTTAGCCATCATCGAAGGAAATCCGTGAGTCAAGATACATACCGCGCAACAAGAGATCCATTACCATTGGTAGGAATGGGAAGTCTTTCCACACACGTTGCTGGCTCTAATGCCCGTATTGTTAGTGAATAGTCTACTAAACAAGATAGAGTAGTAGACACTAACCCCCCAAACATTGAACTCCCCCTTTGCACGTAACCGAATGTCCTCCGCAACACTTATTAGACGCATGTGTATTTCGCTTGTTACACCCGGGCTTCGGGCAACCTCAAGCATGATGTCCCAAACATTCCAGAGATAGTCATTTGCCTCTTCTTCTTGTGCCAGGGGCGGACAAGATTCATCCAGCTATTGTGCGGCTTCCTTTGAAGTTTCAGATGTAGCAGGGCGGATCGCGTGGTTGAAGGCGTTGAGTATGTCGGTTTCCTGCTCTGAGAGACTTCTCCGCCTGATCAATTCAAGGTCCCGCAGACTATTCCTACCGGCTGTCTCCGTGTCCGGATGAGTCAGGCTTTGCATATTCTTGACTTGTGGTGTGCAGGAAATAATCTAAACTATCGTGTCGGAGTTTGCACTAAAGTTACAATAATTGACGGATTGTAATTGAGAGATTCTTGGGAGAGCGGAAAGGCGGATCTGACTTTATCTGCAGCTTGTTGCTGCAATTATCCTACCCCGCTTTGTCTAGCTGGGAGAAAGGACGGGGAAGGTTGAATGTCAAGCTGCAGGTTAGGTCGTCAAGAACAGTCGGAGGGGGTTAATTTTGCAGTGAAATTTTGGTGTGTCCCGTTGTGGTACACGGTCTCACATCTGCTGTAGAATCCCGCTTGTAGGGCGACCTAATAGGCCCATCGCCTGCACTGCAATATTAGTTAGGCATCCTCCCTTTAATAAACAACACGCAAAAACAGTGAATCGGTCACTATACATAATCTTAGAATTTCTACCCTTTCAGATATAAAATCTGAAAGAAATGGAACCAAGCCTGGCCTAGCCTCTATTACGTGTGATCAAGTTTATGAGCCCTCGCGAAGACGCCTGTTCAATCCTGAACCAAGATAATGAATGGCGTGGTATCGCGATTGCGTCTGAACTTCGCATGGGTTTTGAAATCGCTGACAGAAATCTAGACTCGATCAGAATGAAGATATTAGATCCGAGGAATTGGTAACAGGGGAAAAACTGATCGCAGCAGAAATGGCATTGACTCAGCCGTTGGCCCCAGCATTTGCTCTTTGACCTGTCAATCACTGTCATCAACAGTCTCGAAGGCTGTCCGTGTGGAAAAGAAGGGGAGAAACACCTGTCACATGCAATGAAATCCGATGTGCTGTTTGGCTTGAGAGCGGGATATGTCAAATAGTCGGTCACGAATTCTATTCTTGATTGGCTATTTATCGCTACTTCTCGCTACCGTGGCGAGCTGAGTAGTTCGTGGACCGCCTCGCTTCCGCCGTAGTGATGCACTAGTTGCGATAGTGTGAGAATTGAGACGCTACTGGTTGAACGATTAGCGGCGCGTAGCCTCTATTTGTCAATTAACGAATAATCTAGATCCAAAGAGGTGGGGTTTCGAGACATGCTGGATCGAGACTCATGGTCGGGAAGTCAAAGATCCAATATCACAGCTCTAGAACATGACGTGGCTGGGTCTATGGTCTGGCTGATAAACGCCTTCCATACTAGATAGATGTCAACCCGAAGCTGAGGGATAAATCAACGAGAAATATATATGACAGGGCAGACGAGTGAAGAGACGATGCTCGTACTTTCTCTTCTCACACACTTTGAATTTACGACTACTCAATTTTTGCATGGCCTAGCGGATTGACTTTATCAAAATGGACGCAAGCAACTCTGACCTCAGCAAGTATGGTGTTAGCTTTGTGGTCTCAACTACTCAGCTAAGCATCAATGCCGCCATGGAGCAATATCTGTTCGAAACCAAGAACAGCCAGCCCGACAACTTTCTTTGCTTTCTGACGGTTTGTGCCCTTTTGTCTGTCTTTTTCGTTTATTTCAATGCGCTGACTGATGATACAGGACCCCGTGAGCAAGAATACCTCGCAGATTGATCTTAATGATCTCAAGACGAAGACAGGAGGCATTGATCCGTTTGAGATCCCAGATGGAACCCCAATGACTGATCCCAGAGTCCAAACTCTTACGAAGAATGGGTTCGCCTTTGGTATCAAAATGCGCATGGGGTTGCCTCCCAAAAACGCCTCAGGCAGGGCAGATCTTGAAATCCCTCCCATCGTGGAGCTCAGGGATAGCGCCCAGGACGTGATATTCCGGATGTTTTGCTCCGAATTGCAAGTCGTCTACGGCCTCAACTCGAGCAGTCCCAGCTGGAATGTGTGGAGCCAGCAACCCGGATCGCCCTGCTATGCCGAGACTGTCGTTGATCTGAAAAATGCCGATCTTGACAAGGAGCTCAATACTGCCTACTTCAACCAGAACCCAGATCTCAAAGCCGCCATGCAGACTCACATCGAAAACATGTCCGACACGGCTTTCAGCCTGCAACAGCTCCTCTTCGACCTGGACAGCGTTGTTTTGCAGACCAACCCCTCCTTTGTCGGTGTTCCAGATAACGTCCGGTCGGTCTTGGAACAGTACTTTGTGTCTTTCTACATTGATGCTGCGAAAAGCGCTGGAGAGCCCCTGATTGCCATCACTCCTGTTCCCCAGGATGTACCCGACCCTTCTCCCCTTCAGATGACGTCCTTCGAAAGGCAGGTTAGCAAGTACAAGGATGCTAACGGCCATGCATTCGAATCTCCTACCCCCAAACAGGCTGCAATGTCCACCCTCGATCATATTTGCATGACAGGTGGTGCCCCGCTACCGGACTACACCCCATTTCCTTGGAACTGGGTTCAGACGCAAGAGGCTGAGAGCCAAGGCGGCGTAGTTGCTATCAGCCGTGAGGTTTTTTGGAAGTATTTGCATGACTCCATCTTTGTGCCCGCAGCTTATCAAAGATGCCTCGGTCCCAATCTCACACTACAGCCTGATTCAGATACATACCACGTCGATGTCAATGCTCAATTGGCGTCCAACGCGAACAACGTGAATGAAGTCACCTCCTTGGAAGTTTCCAGTGGTCCAAATCAGACTGTGGTCTTCTGCTGCCAAGGCGTTGACAAGAAATCGACAGTCACAGAAAAGAACGCCACTTGGGACTTGGAATTCACAAACACATATTCCATGTCGGTCACTGTGCAAGACAGCACCACGCTTGTCTGCAAACAGAGCCTGGTTACCACATTCACCCTGACCGGTAGCCATCACGGAGGAATAACGAAAGAATGGAATGTTTCGAAACAGTTTCCGATCAGCAATGTGTCCACAACTGACGAGTACAAACTATCGGTTAGCCAGGACGGCAGTTTACAGATTGTCGTGGACTCGCACCAGACCAGCGTGGCCCCAAGTATTGCACTCACTCCTGGCCCAGAAGATATACAGTTCCAAGGACCTGTCGACTGCTGGGGCGCCGAGGAAGCCACTGTATCCTGGAATGGAAACGTCATGAGGCTCAACAAGCTGGCTGAATACCTCCGAGGACAGATCAGCCCACCTGCGACTATCGAAATTACATCAGTCAACTTTCCTGGACTCAAAACATTTGTATTTCCTGGGGCGAAGGTGGCTGCGTACTCGTCTGCCATGCTTTCCAAGAACTATGATTTGATATGCAACATTAGCTACGTTGATGCAGCAGCTGCTATTCCAGTTCCATAACCACAGGTAAGTCAGTCCATGTCTGCTTTCAGAAGGAACTGTGTTTTTTTGAACTGTGGAAGCCATAACCTTGATGGGAATAAGCAGATAGACAGCTTTCAGAAGGATCTTGTTGCTAACAAAATACAGGCTATCCCATCTATGGAGGAGGTGTCGCAACCACCTCCCATGGTAGTGCCTACGCAACAGGCCATTGCAGTCCCAACAGCATCGCCAGCCCTGACATTGAGCTCCTCTACCCACATGATACAGAACTATGTCCATGGCAACGTCGCAGACCTTGCTGGCAAGTTTGAAGCTGTCCAAACTGATGATGGCCACTCCCTTCTCTTCGCGATGGATAAGACGAACGTATTGAACGTTGTTGTGGAGAACAGTGGAACCAGCAAGACTGGGTGGATGCGAGTCGATCTTTCAAGTTCGTCTATCAAGCAGAACTTTGCCAATAGCCCAAACAGCGCAGTCCGTACTTTCGACGTCAGTCAGGATGTCATCTCTGGAACTATCGGAATGACTATGGTTGTTACTTCCCAGGGAGCAGACAACCTGTTTGTGTCCCTTGGCAATCCCAACACAGGGTCTTCCTGGATGAGCGAGACTGGGCCATCTTGGACTCAGGTTGGGTTTGATGTCGTGGATGACACGACGGATGTTTCGACACTCACTATAGTGGGAACCATGTTTGAAGGAACAGCGAGCGACCAGTTCATCATTGTTGATGTCGATCGATCCTCAGACAGCAGCGTCAAGGATATTGCGCGATACTTCGTGCACCCCAACAACCCCGCGGGGAAGCGCTGGTCCCATCATAAGTCTCTAGCCGACCTACAGGACAACAACTATCAGAGCTGCGTGGGAATGCCAAGCAACGGCACATCCAAGGGAACTTACAACTCGGGAACTACTGGAGATGCCGCCCAACTTCAGTTTGTTCCTTTCCACAATATTTTCAATGGTCCACCAACTCCCTCCAATTTCACCCTGCCCAGCAATGCTATACCTTCTGCTATCGCTGTTACCAAGAACCCCGATCACTCCACTGATCTATACATTATCGGTGGGTCATCCCTGCACCGCCTTCCAGCAGATGGGCAACAAGATGGAGCAGTTGCTAGAATCATGCTCACCAACAACTTCTTCTTGGGCACGACCAAGCTTTCGGCTATGGTTCACGATGGAGTCACCACGGTCTGGGGAAAGAATGGTTGGAACATGGTCTTCTATGTTACGTGCCCTAACGACCAACTCAACACCCCTACAGCTTGGAGTACTCCTCTTCCCCTCGAAGTCGACGTGGATCTGATGTCGTCCTATGTCAATCAGAGCACTGGTTCCAACACTATCTTCACCTCTGGGGGCACTAATCTTCAGAGAATGGTTCAGGCCACCAACACTGAGGCCAAGATGTGGAGGTCAGACGATATCAAAGTCGATGCAGCCCTCACAGAGAAGGCCATCTCGTTCAACTCGTACACTACCACCATCCAAGTCGAGACCGAGCAGAGTCTCCCGGCCAGTTGTGTTGACGTTACCATCAAAGCAGCGTCTCACATGCCAGCATACGTCAATGGAACATACTACGTCCTCAGCCAGAATGCCACCACGGTTCAGACTGATAAGACTGGTATCGTGACTATTGTTGAGGCTATCAACGCCAGCATCAACGGCACTATATTGACAGTAAGCTGTGATAATTGGGCCACTTCGACTACTATCAATCCTATGCATGACCCTTTCCAGAAGATGGCCACTCTCAACACCAATACCGCTGTTCTCGGTGCCCAGTATCCCGCAACAACTGTCGCAGGTGGCATCACAGGCACTCCCCAGATGAGCAAGCTGGTTTCTCCTTCGACAGATCCCGTTGCTCTTGGCACTACTGCATCGACCATGCAGAGTCTCGGATCGGCATATTCATCCATCAACAGCCCGGCCGCTCCAGCCGCCGCTCCATCTGCACCACTACCACCCAACGTCAGCATGTCCCTCTTTGATGACCTCGAACATGGAATCGAGTCTACAGTGGGTGACATCACCAAGGTTGGAAAAGCAATTGAAAAGACCGTTAAAAATGCCGCTAAGGACGTTGCAAATGGCGTCAAGAAGGTTGCCGATGATGTTGGGAATGCCGTCACCTCTGCTGCAGACGAAGTCGCCGATGCAGTCAAGCACGCCGTGTCAATCGTCAGGAATACATTAACAGGGGCATTGCACTTGGTTCTCAAGATTGCGGATCAAGTATACCACGCCGCTCTCACCACAGTTGACGCTATTGTTGGTGCAGTCGAGTGGGTCTTCCATGCAATCGAGACTGCCATCGAGGACATCATCCAGTTCCTTGAGTTTCTCTTTGAATGGGATGATATCAAGCGAACCAAGAACGTTATCTGCAACTTGACCAAGCAGTGGGTGAGCGGACAGATAGGTACTCTCTCGACAGCCCAAGCAGCCTTCGACAAAGAGATTTCCAGTCTTGAGGGTTCTATCAACCAGTGGGCGGGCGTTACAGACTGGTCAACATCGCTTGGCGATGTGTCATCACAACCTGTTTCTGCGAAAGCATCAAACCCAGCGGCAGGACAAACTTCACCTTCGCAGATGTTTGCCAACCACTTCAAGACCCATGCGACTGATATAACAGTCTTGGGGACACAGCCCAGTGTTGAGGAAACCCAGAATCTCTTCAGTGACCTTCTGACTGCAATGAAGCAGGAGGGAGATGTACTTGATGCTGCATATCAGAGTCTCGCATCTATAGCCAACGATGTTGCTTCTTTGTCCCTCACAGACATTTTGAAGAAGCTGGTGACCATCATTGGTGATACGATGTTATCAAGTGTTCAAACAGTGGTAGATGCCCTGTTCAAGGCAATCATCAGCGTGTCAAGCTCAGCACTCAGTGCTCTCGATACCACCATCCATATCCCAGTCATATCCGATATTCTGTCTCTTCTTGACATCTCTGAGATCTCGTTCCTGGATGTCATCTGTTGGGTTGCAGCGGTTGCTTATACCATCGTCTACAAGATCGCCCATGACGAGGCTCCCTTCCCTGAAGACGATGCAATCGACAGCATCATCAACGCCCAGAACTGGGACTACATCAAGTCTCAACTCCCCACCATATCCTCATCCCTTGCACAGACACTGTATGTATCTTTGCAGGGAGTGGACAGCTTTATGACCTTCTTGTCTGCCTTCCTCAAAGGTGTCGAAGCAGAAGAGGCAGCAGGCAATAGTTGGAGCAAGTGGGTTACTCTCACTGGCGTCGTCGGTGGTGTGTCTGGTGCCGTAGCCGACATGCTTCTTGCTGAAGATCCTCTCCAGGGCTCGACCCTCAATGACGTGTCCTCTGCTATCGCGGTGCTTGGCATTGCAACCGACCTCGTCCTGAGCCATTCTGGCAAACAAAAGAAGCTTGGAACTGACACTCCACCATGTGGCGGCTCTGCTAATGATGGCCGCGCGACGCAGGCTATCGTCGATGCCGTTATGGTGATATCTCCTTTCGTTATTACAGGCATCCACTTGTCCCAGCTCAGCCACGACCAGGCTGGAATACCGCGTTCGGCTGCGATTGTTGGTGAGGTCGCCAATATTACAGGTTACATCTCGAAGGTGGCTTATTCTGTGGCCGTTAATGATCCTGAGCCTGACACGAAAGAAGCGGCCATCGGTTTTATGGTCATTGACGTACTGGCTGAGGCAGGGCTGAAGGCAACCCAGTCAATGATTGTCAGTGGAGCTTTGAGCTCATAGGTCCCAAAACGTTTGGTCCTTGTATGTAGTGTGAGATGAGTGATTTGAGAAATTGTCCAATTTGTGGCCTTCCTTGCCATTCAGTGTATGTGTTGCCTGGCTCAAGTAGGTACCTGGCTATGCCTGCCGTATCTACCTACAACTAGCAAAAATATCGCCTCTAACCAACATTCGTTACGGTACTAGCTAGACCCTCCTTTGTAACGCTTCTGAGTGTTCCATAAAGGCAGAAAATGTTTTCTTTGATCCATAAAATGAAATGCTCCCAGTCTCGTCCTCATAAAGCTCCATCTCTTCACCTCGTTGTATGTCCTCCTTTGAGGGCTGAATCCGGCCTTGGGCTATGTCCGAAATTGTGTTTTCCACGTCACAAAGCAGCTCGTAGGCATCTCCTCCGCATGTGATGTGGCCACATGCTATTTTCACCCTGGGCAGCAATTCATGTGAGTCTGTGTCCGCTTCGAATTCAGGTCAGTATGCACTGTTCTCTTCGGCGTGCATAGCAGCTACTTACATGGTTCCTGATTCCACTTGTCAACAAGTGCCTTTAGTTTGGCTATTGATATGCTATACGATATCAGACTGCCATCAGGGGGAGGAAATAAGATGGCCGCCCATTCATAAAGAGTATCCCCAACGAAGAGAAATCTCTCAGCCGCGTCCCAGATCGCCAATTGATCCGGTGTGTGGCCTGGCGTCTGGTATAGGATCAAACCCAGGTTTTGTCCCGTGCTATCTACCACAGACTGGTCATCGCTAGCCCATTGTGACACACGGTAGTCCGGAGTCTGCATGCCGACAAAACGACACAGCGAAGATGTCGGTAGGCGACCTGGCCCCTCAATAAAGCTTCTATCGTATCCACTTGCCCAGATGAGGCTTTCATCCGAGGTGAACTGCTCGATGCCACCTGATAATGAACTCTTAGTCGCAATTTTCGAGAGGAGTACAAGTCATAAACGAACCTATGTGGTCATAGTGGCAGTGTGTGCAAATGACCACATACTTTCTAACACCGCCGGCATTCAATGGCTCGCCATCGTTATCGGCAACCGGGTACGTTTCGATGAACTTCTTCAAGGATTTAAGTTCAACCGACTGGTCCTTGGCTGCGCCACCGCAACCAGTGTCAATGAGGACCAGAGTCCCAGGGGCGAGCTTGAGATAGATAAAAGGTGCCTCATTCCACTTGTCGTCTTCGACGATCCTAAACGTGGTGGCATTCAGCCTTGTTGCGGAAAAGCAGGTGGTGGGGATATGTGGCATTTTGAACCAGGTGCCCGGAAGGCCCCGAAGATTTGTTGTAAAGGAATTCTGTGGAACTAGCTAGGTATGTAATTTGGAATGAGAGGATGCGAAGGGGGATGTAAAACTAGACTACACGTTGACTCATGCCGTGAGTCAACAGTGAGGTTTCTGGGTTTTTGGGCCTTACGTCACCGCACCATCTGCCCCCGCACCCAAGCGCCCGGAGCTAGGAGCAACTCTGCAGCTTATGGAGCCACGAGTTACTGTGCTGTGGGTGGTGACACTTTGAATGCGCTCACTTGGACGACCCGGTGCGTGTCAGAACTCTGCTTGTTATCCAGCTTCCACGACAACAAAGAACAAAGTATCTTGACACATCATAGCGTCAAAATGCCAACACGGTTGCCTAATTTTTGACTTTTTAGTCGCGCAGCAACGAAGAGTCACGCCCAGCTGTACAATGAGAGGCTAGTCGGCCTCTCAGCCCGTATAAAGACTGCTCTACCAGACTCGTAGGAGCCCATTCCTTTCCTTTTTACACAACAAACCACATTTTTCTGATCCTTCAAAACAATAGCTGGCTACTTGACTATGATTATCAACGACGTTACCATTGCTCAGCGGCAGGCTGCCGCCAACCATGAGGCACAGTTTTCTATCACTACGGCAATAAGGCCTACTTTGAACAACGCCATGCTTATCGAAAGACAAGATCCCTTGCGATAAAGGTGGTCTTTCGATAAAGATGACATTGTTCAAAATAGGCCATATTGCCGTATTTAATACAAAACTGCGCCTCATGATTGGTGGCAGCCTGCGGGTGTCAGAACACAAAGAGAGCAGGACAAGGATTGGATCTTGTGTATTAGAGAAAGAGATCCTACTCACATTGTAGCAGCAACTGGACCCAGTTCCCCCTTGCTCACTCTTTCTTGCACCGTGGCCGACTTTTGCCTCGGATTGCCCAGTGGACTTCCTCGATGGCTTCGTCCCGCAGACTTGTGATTGCGTGGTCAGTTTATTGTTGCGGTTTCACATTTTTGCCGAGCTTTACCTGCTTAACCTAGGCATTCAATTAACGCTTTAACTTTTGTGTCGAAATACCTGCCATCGTCTCTACTAACCATATTCCCACCGTAGTCTAAGTCTACCACCTCGCTTCAAAGCTAGAATGTGTATAAAACGCATCGGCATCGTTGGCAAACACGAGGATAATAACGGCGCCGCGGGACTAGAGTGGGACCCTCTACCCGGCGCCGCGATCGGGTCCCAGATTTAGTGCAAGCCGCTTGGGCCAAGACGTGCAATCTTAATTACCTTTGTTGAGTGGATACAGATACGGGACTCCGACGGACTCCGGTTTGTTTGCACTGATGGATATTTCTAGAGAGAATTGTCAAGAAATCCTTTTATCTTCAGATTTGAGTTAGCGGCGGGAGAGCTCTAGAATAATGAGAGCTATCACCTCTCTGTTCATCTGCCCATCCAGAAGTGCTCTATTATTTCCGGATGCGGAATGAACACTAACGGAAAAGGATCAAGTCCATCCTCTCGTTGAATGGTCCGGTTATTTAGCGGGGAGCCCCGATGTGACGATAGTGCTTACCAGCAAATGAGCGCCCATGGGTCGAAGGATCGCAGACGCAAACCCTTTGTCGCATGATCTCGAGCTCTCCCAGCTTTCAAGATCCCTAAATACTCCATCTCTTGGCTTCTCGACGTCTCTACTCTGTGTTCATCTGTTCATGTCTTGGTGAAGTCGGCTTGATGGACACGTCCAAGATCCACGTTGCCGTGATTGGGGCGGGTAAATTGCCTTCTCCTCACCCCCTGAGATCGCGTTACTGACCCGGATAAAGGCCCTGCTGGGCTTGCAGCCATCAAGTCCCTTCTGGAAGAGGGCTTTCAGGTGACCTGCTTCGAGAGACGGCCAGATGCCGGAGGTCTATGGGCATTTTCCGATAACCCGCAGTATACCTCCGTTACGAAAGGTACGCGGGCCCAGCTTAGCAAGTTCCTGGTGAGTGGTGGGCCAATGAGTCGAAGGTGGAGGGACTAACCGCGTCAAGCTGCCCTTCTCCGATTATCCGGTACCTGATGGTAAAAGCACCCCCCGGGTTGAACGCATGTGCTTAGCTGACACTGAGGCAGACTTTCCAAGACATCCCAGGGCCGAGGACTTGGTCAAGTATTACCAGTCGTATGCAGCTCACTTTGACTTGCTGGAGAGGATCGTCTTCAATGCGACCGTGTCTTCCCTGACTAGAAGTGAGGATGACACCCAATGGGCTCTCCAGCTAGAGGGTGAGGCAGCACCTCGACTCTTCAACAAGGTCATCGTAGCTTCTGGCTCAGAAGTAACTCCTATCATGCCGGTGATTGAGGGGCTGGAGCTCTTTGAGGGCAAGTTCCTGCACAGCCAGGCATTCAAGAAGTATGAGTATAAACGTAGCAACGATGGCCCCGTCGCTAACAGTTCTTACTAGGGCAGAGGACTTTGCAGGCAAGAATGTCGTTGTCATAGGACAGGGCAACACAGCATGCGACAGTGTGGTGGTATGTGGTTCTCTCACTACCGTCGTAGTGGCTTGATGCCAACTGACCTGTGTAGGAACTCTCCGCCCACTCATCCAAGGTCTATTGGGCGCATCGCCGCGGTGTAATGGTCTTCCCCCGGATAGTAAACGGCCAACGCTTCGACGCGTTCGCATCATGGAAGGCAACGCGCATAGGCTTCTGGGTCGCCAAACACTTCCCCTCAGTCCACCGCCTGATGTTCGACTCGTTCTTCTCATGGATCGTCTGGAAGTCCTGGGGCAAACTCGATCCTCAATGGCGCCTCGACAGGAACGCGTACTACGCGACGACTATATCCGGTATGATTGTCAATGACAATCTTGTTCCCGTTCTGCGCGCCGGCAAGGTCACATCGACAGCGGGTCTTCGACGGGTACTGGGCCCAAGATCAGTTGAGCTAGACGACGGCACCGTCCTGGAGGACATCGATGCCATCGTCGCGTGCACAGGGTACAGCAACTCGCTTAAAGTCATTGACAACATCGTCAATTATTCCCGCCCACAACCCGACGCGCGGCCTCAGCCCGATCTATACCAGGGTATTTTCCCCCTCGGCTACACTGACTCTCTGGCTTGCCTCAACTACATCATTATTATGGATAGCGCGTCTATGGCCCGCGAGCTTGCGGCTATGGCGGTTGCTCAAGTCTGGGCTGGAAAGTCTAGTCTCCCCTCGGCTTCTGTCATGGAATCCTGGGTCCGTAAGCATCAAGCCTGGTTCGCCGAGCTGTGCCTCTCCAACCCTCTTCCCCAATACGACGGTCAAATTCAAGCCCATGGATGGCTCAAATTTGTCAATGAAATGGCCGGTACCGGAGTTTATGAGCATCTCGGTTGGACGCTCAAGGGAATCCGGTTCTGGGTGCGTGAGCCCAAGCTGTGTTCGATGATGGCGGGGGGTGTCAACACCCCACACATTTATCGAGTATTTGAGACGGGGAAGAGAAAAGCGTGGGACAGTGCAAAGGATGCTATTAAGCATGTCAATGAACAGAGTAAAATTGACCTCAGCGTAAAGCACAAGGCCTATGAAGTACCCGTTTGAGGGGATGGCCTGACAGGGGTGATGTCAACCCAACTGACCGGTCGCAGAGCATAGAATTTTGATCTTTCCGATGTATTTTAGCCTTCCATTTATACCTGATAGACGCTGCTTATTGCTCTTCATTATTTATCATATAGAATAGATCCACTGACATTGTTCCGGATTCTTGGGTTTGTTGAGCCTTGCAATGGGCAGATTGATACCCAAGGCGCTGCCAAGCTCGATGTGCGGAGCGTTGCAAATCTGATAAGCATTGTACCTGATCCACTGAGTGCACAGGCCTCTCACATGCTACGGAAAGAATCGTTCGCTGCTTAAGCTTACTTTGACTTGGCGAAGAATACGGGTGGACCGAGAGCCACAGCTTAGTGAAGACCACACAGGGCTGAAAGCTCCTGATGCACCCGTAACAGAAATCTCAATCCAATCTCCAGCCCACTTTGTTGGGCCTCGTCTTCATGTTACTCCCTGGCCTTGATCGGGTCATTCCGCCGTCTCGGGCACTTTCGTGCCAGGATCTTCCAGAGAACTCGCCCAGAATCAGCAATCTCGAACCCACAGCCAGGCATCCGAATTCTCTTAGCGAAGCACGATCCCCTTTGCAGACGAACCTACTGCAAATACCAAGAGCCCGGTGCCACGCGATCAGAGGACATCCCGCGCCAAGCACCGAAGAAGTTCCATCCGCACACGAACCCACGGGGGCTCAAGTGGGCTACGTCCCCAGGATGCAGATCCTTCAACGTACGACCATTCCAATCATATCTTATCAATCAGTGCCATGCCCTCCAAGCGACGGCCCACTGCATCAAGCGTCGAACCACTAACGGTGTGCGCGATATAGCCTGGAGCCATGCCGTAGTGGGCAGCTTCAATGCTACCATGCAGTCGGGATGACAGTCGTAGGGCAATGATTAACCCTGCGGACTAAGTGAGACGTTACACTGGCGCGCTGGGTATATAAGTTTTCCCACCCTTCGCATTTTAGTGGCGATGTCTGTGGACGATTGTCTATTCCTCTGATTTTGTGAGATTGAACAAGATGACGAACCGCGACGAGGTCCAGTCGGGCCCCAAGGTCGTCCCTGAGTTGCAACAAGCGGCTGTTGACGAGAAGGGTAACCACGATGAGGAGAAGCACTCTGATAGCAGCGATGTCGACTCCAATACAGGTGGTCTCAGGGGTGTCGAGAAGATGGAGGCCTTGACCCAAACATGGACCAGGCCGTGGCTGATAGCTGCATATCTCCTGTAAGTGCTTGTCCTGTCTCATATTGACGGTGTCAAAAACTGACCCTCAGGGTGTAGCATCTGGCTCGTCTTCTTTACCGATTCTCTCCAGCAGCAGATTTCAAACTCTCTGCTCCCATACGTCGTCAGTAGCTTCGGTCTTCACGGTCTCATGAGCGCTACCGGTATCGTCTCCAACCTGGTTGCAGGTGTGAGCAAGCTGCCATTGGCTCGAATCATCGATGTCATTGGCCGAGTTCAGGGTCTCTTGATCATGCTCGTCTGCGTTGTAATTTGTGAGCACTGACGTTGTTAACTGTCAAGCACTCAAGTTGACATTCTTTAGCCCTCATCCTGATGGCCGTGTGCAACAACGTCCAGACCTACGCCGCTGCGCAGGTCTTCTTCTGGACCGGCATGAACGGCATCGGCTATGTTCTCAACATCTTCATGGCCGACACGACAACTCTCAGGAACCGAATGATCCTCTTTGGTTTCACATCAACGCCGTACATCTCCAACACATTCGCTGGCCCCGCCGCAGCCCAATCTTTCCTCGACGGCAGCACCTGGCGCTGGGGTTATGGCGCCTTCACCATCATCATCCCCGTAATCCTCTCTCCGCTTATCGCCATCTTCACGATACAGCTCAATCGAGCCAAGGAGAGAGGCCTCTACGTGAAGGAGAAGAGCAACCGTACCTTGTGGGAGAGCATCAAGTACTGGGTCATTGAACTCGATCTTGCTGGAATGATCATCATTGTTGCTGGCTTCTCACTCCTTCTTCTACCTTTCAGTCTCGCGGGATACCAGGAACACAAGTGGAAGGAGCCTAGTGTTATTGTCATGCTGGTCATCGGCTGTCTTTGCATTATTGTCTTCCCGTTCTTTGAGAAGTATATCGCTCCAAAGTCTTTTATCCCGTTCGAACTCTTCAAGAACAGGACTGTTCTCGCCGCTTGTTTGCTGGGAGGGAACATGTGGATTAGCTTCTAGTGAGCCACCTACCGTAGCTCTCTGTGCTGTGGATATGGTCTAACGTGTCACAGTTGCTACAAGTTGCAGTTTTCTTCGTATCTGCAGGTCGTCTACGACCTAAGCGTTTCAAAGGCCGGATATATCGTCAATATCTACAACATCGTCTCTTGTGGATGGGCCATCCCTGTCGGAATGTAAGTATCGACCCCTTGAACAGACTGGCATAGCTAAGCTTACACTCATTAGTCTCCTTCGCGTCACCGATCGATACAAGTGGCTAGCCATGTGTATGCTTCCCCTCCAGATTCTCATGACTGGCCTTATGATCAAGTTCCGCATGCCTGACACAAACGTCGGCTACGTCATCATGTGCGAAGTCCTCGGATCCATCGCTGGAGGCACCTTTGTCATGATCGAACAAATCGCAGTCATGGCTTCTGTCCCCCACAGAGACGTGGCCGTCGGCATCGCCCTTCTCAGCTTGGTGACTAGCGTCGGAGGAGCTATCGGACAGTCCATCAGTGGAGCCATCTGGACCAACTTGATGCCAAGCAAGCTTGCCAGGTACCTTCCTGAGGAGTTGCAAGCCAATGCTCTGACCATCTACGGCGACATCACTCAGCAGCTAGCATACCCCGTGGGCACTCCTGAGCGAGACGCTATCATCAAGGCTTATGGAGAGACGCAAAAGGTGATGCTCATCGCGTCTGTGGTCGCGCTTGCGGGTCCAATTGCATGGATCTTGTTGATGAAGAACCATCGCTTGAGTGCCAGAGAGCAGACCAAGGGCCTTCTGTTCTAAGACTCGTTATCCTCTAAGAAACCGGGCGATTGGAAACACAACCACCAAGCCTCCAATAAGAGTAACAATAATAATCGAAGAATCGTTCTATAATTATCCTCCACTTTTAATTAGTTCTCAATTCTGAAGCAGCTCAGAATGAAACGCAAACTTCACAGTGATAAGGCTTCATATCAGTTTTCGACCAGGGTGGCTGGCTGGCTAGCAATTTAGCGCGGCTGACGCCATCGCAGCTCTGCAACGCGGGGAAGCGCGTCGACTCTGTCCAGTGTAACCACCTGGCCGACAGTACTAGGCCAGACGCTGCTGCCTCCGTCTGGACCGGATCAGTGAAATGGCAGCAGTATGGAGACATCTTCTCCGGTTTCTCGTAAGCGGACGAGCGTGCGTCGCGCCAACGTGACAGCCTGTCTTCGATGCAAGTCACGAAAGCAACGGTGCGACCAGAACATCCCGGCTTGCTCTTCGTGCGCTCGCGCTGGTGTGCCGTGCGTAAGTGTCGATACGGACGGTCGATCAACTCCTCGGAGGTGTGTCACTCTTTCCTCGTCTCAATTGAGCGCAGTTGTTCATGCTAACGCTTATCACCAGCTACATCAAGAGCCTTGAAGACCGCGTTGCCCAACTTGAGCTGGCTTTGCGCAGCCATGGTGTCGAAACAGAGTCCGTCTCTGACGGCCAACCCTCCCAAGAGGCCTGGAGTACCGCTGAAGCTGGTTCGGAACCTCAGCAGCCGTCTGGTGATTTGACGCTGTTGAGACTTCTCGTTCCTGATCCGCAGCATATCCAGGACCGATCCGTCCCCGGCTATCATGCCTTGCTGGACGACATATCTGTCCCGAGCACAGTCAAATATCCTCCAAAATCCACGGCAATCCAACTTGCGGCGACATACTTTGAGCACTCCAACTTCTTCTCGCCTGTCCTTGACGAGGAGCAGTTCAAGGTCATCCTCGACGGCCTCTATCACAACGAATTAGGCCCTGGGCAAGGAGCCAACGACCAGAAATTCCAGCTTTGCATGGTGCTGGCTATCGCAATTCGACTCCTTAATAGGACCGACGCAGCTGTTCCGACGACAGGATCAGACTCGTTCTTCGCCTCGGCAATCGCCATCTTCACCGAACGCCCGCACGCCATCTGGAAGGGCGACCTCGAGCACTTGCAAAACCTGCTTCTTATTGTGCAATACACTATCTTTACGTCGAATCTCTCCGCTGCTTGGCACTTTATCGGTTTGGCGACGCGGCTGGCAATTGACCTAGACTTACATAACGAGACACAACTAGACTCCCGACCAGAAGATCATAGGGATTCATTTCGGGCTGAAATCGACAAAAAGCGACGTATCTTCTGGTCAACCTATATCCTTGAGACGAACTTATGTGTTGTTCTTCATCGGCCACGGTCCATACCCGACGAGGCCATCTTCACTCCGCTTCCGTCCACTAATGGTCCCGAATCCTCTAGTCCGCTGGCCAACCACTGCATTCTCTTCCGTCAGCTCGAGTACGAGATTTTCCAGAAATTAAACTACAAAGCACCGAATAATGGTGCCATCTTTGACTACCATGGTTGGAAAATTGGTATGCGAGATCGCCTCCTGGACTGGCACAACACGGTGCCGCCCGTGGATATCACATCCAAGTTGGCCCCTCGAAATTTCTTTGACGGCGCCTTATACATGACTCTAGTGAATCTATTTTCTCCATCTCGCAATTTCCCAGTCCTTTCGGAGGGAGAATTAAGAGATCTTGCCCGGTACGCCTCCCAGAGTGTGGAGGAATACAGGGCAGGGTTCAAAGAAGGCAAGTTACGATTCTACTGGAGGACTATACCCAATCTCTTCCAATCCGGTGCCGCTTTGGTCCATTGCATCAAAAGCCTCACTCTACAAGGCGCAGTATTCGACCGGAGCGAATTAGAGAAGAGAGTGACCATGTGTTCAACGGTGCTTTGGGCCATGGCTGAGCGATATCCACCCGGGGCATCATATCGCGACCGGTTTGACGAGTTATCGGCATCTATATCGGACGTGTCTAATCTATCACATGGGCTCGCTTCGGACATGCCTCAAGATTTTCTCTTTGCTTCAGATGTCATTGCGCCTTTGGACTTGGACGGAACTGCGACGCTGTGGACATCGACTCCCCCAAACCTGGATCCGTGGGTCTTTGATCAATCATAGACGGCTCGGAGCATCAACACTTCTCCAAGCCATGGTGGCGCGACCACGAGATCAACGCAGGCAATTTTTACATCGAGTATTGTACAAAGAGAGATTAATGCTATATCACATGTCCAAGAGTTGCATAATGCCACACACTATTATTATTACAAACCTTCCTATCAAAGGCCCTTGAGGGGATCGGGCGGCGCCGGGTCTTGCTTTAGACTCTTCTCAAACTCAGCCCTCAACTTCATAACCGGTTGCATCACCCAGGTATTGTAAGCCAGTATATCCGTCTCTTCCTTTGGATCCCTCACAACGTTGAACAAGTATGGCGACTCAAGCTTCCCAGATGACTGGTTCACCTTGGGTTCCCAGATCAGGTGAAGCTTCCAATCTCTCCATTTGACGGCTCGTAGCTCATCCTTGATGTAGAAAAGGAAGCCTTCACGCTGCGATTTAGTCGAGCTTGGGTCCTTGAACAAAGCGACCTGGCTAATGCCATCGATGGGGCGATCTGACGGGGCCTCAACGCCGGCAATGTCAAGGATCGTGGTAAAAACGTCGGTTACGTGGACAGTCTCATTGGAGGTCACGCCAGTGGGAACATGCCCAGGCCAGCGAATGATGAAGGGCACGCGCAAACTCCCCTCCATAGCAGTATGGTATGTCCCCGACCACGGTCCAGCGGTGCCTTTGTACGGCGGCCTGAACTCGGGTCCATTGTCTGAGGCGAAGATGAGGACCGTGTTGTCCCTTACACCGAGGGTGTCGAGATGATCGATTATTTGGCCGACTCGGAAGTCCATCTCAGCCATTGAATCGGCAAACTCGCCTTGCTTGGTCATGCCCTCAAAATCACGATGTGGCAGAGTCGGGAAATGCAGATGGACGAGCGGATGGTACAGGAAGAAGGGCTTCTCAGCCTCGACTTGTCGCGACAACCAGTCCTTTGACTGATCAACCAGCATCTCATCAATCAAGCGTCGTTTCTGAAGATCGTAGATGCAGACATTCTCCGAGTCCTGCCCCGCGACGCCCTTCATGATGTACGGCAGCTCAGCAACTTCAGGTGTATAGCCCAGCGCCGAAGTAAACTGGCTTTCGTCGGTCGTTCGAGGGATCCCAAACCACTCATCGAACCCGCGATCGGAAGGATATCGCCCAGGAATGTCACCAAGATGCCACTTCCCATGATGCGCCGTTGCGTAGCCCCGTGGCTTGAGGCATTCCGGAAGGGTACGCTCCCACTGTGTCAATCCTTGGGGAAAGCCAGCTGGGACAGATTGGCGACATCCTGTTCGAATGGGATGGCGCCCAGTCATCAGCGCCGACCGGGTTGGTACGCAATCGCTCTCGACATTGAAGTTGTGCAGGAGGAGGCCTTCGGTAGCGAGCTTATCGATGCGAGGAGTCGCAGCGCCGCGGAGGATGCCACCGCCATAGCAACCGAGCTCTCCCCAGCCGAGATTATCTGCCAGGATGAGGACAATGTTGGGTTTTGACGGATCTTTGGACATGATGGGCGATTGAGATGGTGGTGATACAGAGGTAGGGAATGAGGGCTGGGAGACTGACTCTAGCACTCCATGAACTCTTTGGCGAGGAGATCCAGAAAGAAAAGAAACATGTGCCGATCGAAGAGAGCAAAAATACCTTCCATCATGGGTCCGCCAATTGACCATGATCCATCATGGCTCTATCGCACAACCGTCGGCCGTTGCTCCGATTTCCCCACATTTCGCTCATCGCCGACGCTCACCTCCGAAATCTACCCCAGCTCCGTCGCTATCTAGTCACGATCAGTACGCAACACCTCCTTGCGGATAATGATACGCGATTAGAGTGCTCAATTGCGTGCGAGGGCGCTCGCGGTAGTTCATCGACAGCTTGAGAGCCATGCGTCGTTGGGAAGGGGGTATAAAGAGGACTCGAGTCTAGGAGAGTCCGAAGCCAGCAGCAACCAGTCAACATCGCCAAATTACCTATTTACTTTCAAAGATGTCGATAAAGAAAGCACCGGATATGGAGCTTAGCCAGAAGCCCAATGAGGACGTTGCAGATGGGCAAGTCTTGCCTGAGTCTGAGGCGACTTGGACAGAGGAGGAGGAGCGGGCCGTTGTCTGGAAGTCAATGATCAAGACCCAGCTGTGCACGAAAAAAGGAGTTCGTTCCAGGCTAACCTGAAAAGACTCGATTTGATCCTGATGCCTCTTCTTGTTCTCGGCTTCTTTGCCCTCCAGCTCGATCGCAGCAACATCAGCAACGCCCTCACAGATTCACTCACAACCGACCTCGGAATCACAAAAGACGACGTCAATCTCGGCGACCAGCTCATGATGGCCGGTATCATCATCGCAGAGATCCCATCCAATATTATACTACAACGCCTCGGCGCCCCGATCTGGCTGACGGGACAGGTCCTCATCTGGGGAACTATCGCGCTGGTGCAGGCGTGGATCACCGACGCCTCGTCGTTCTTCGCGACGCGATTTCTGCTGGGACTCTTTGAGGCTGGCTTTATCCCAGGAGGGCAGTACATGCTTGCATTGTTCTATCGCGAGAAGGAGCTGGCTTTGAGAACGTCCATCTTCTACTTTGGCAATTACTTTGCTACTGCTACCGGGTCGTTGATTGCGGCTGGGGTTCTTCAGATGGGAGGAATGGGCGGCCTGGCGGGTTGGCAATGGCTGTTCGTGAGTAAGTTATTTGCTCATCCGGCTGTATGACCTGTCGGAGCTAATTATATCACAAGTCGAGGGCGCGTTTACGCTACTAGTCTTTATCATCTTCATCCTCTTCCTGCCTCGATCACCCGCTCACACAAAACCAATTCATGGCCGGTTCGACCTTTTTAGTCCCCGACAACGCGAGATTATGCACGGTCGCATCCTCCGAGAAGACGTTTCCAAATCAGAGGCCCGGGCGCGGGTGACGCTCAAAGGTGTAGCCAAGGCTCTCGCGGACTACCGACTCTGGCTCCATCTGATCCTGAATCTGGTGTCTCTGGCACCCAAGGGCGGACTCCAGCTCTACGGCCCAACTATCATCCGTAGCCTAGGATTCAGCAAGATCCGAGCCAACTTGCTCAACTCCGTGAGCAGCTTTCTCGTCGTTGTCCTCAGCTTCGTCATCGCGTGGGCATCAGATAGGACGAAGCTGCGAGGTCCATGGTGCATGGTCGCCTTTCTCTGGAGCATCACCTTCGGTGGCGCACTGTTTGGGTCCGTGACAAAGGGAAAGTGGACAAAATACGCTCTGTTCACTATGCTCAGTAGTGGAAACGCACTGTCGCAAGGCCTCAACGACGCCTGGCTGAGCATCAATGTGCGGTCTGCTGAGAAGCGCAGTATCGGTCTTGCGCTGGTGGTGATTGGGAGCAACGCAGGCGGATTGGCAGGGAAGCAGCTCTTTCGTGAGAGCGACGCGCCCAAGTATACACGTGGCTTCCTTGCAATTGTGCTTCTATATGTGGCGTCTCTGCCAATTACCGGTATCATCATGTGGGTGTACTGGCGGCAGAACAAGAAGCTCGATCAGGAAACGAGTGAGACCGGCCAACATGAACCCACGAGACGGACAAGGTACCAACTGTAATGCGAGAACTAACACTAGCCGATCATGTGGGATATCTCGTGAACAATAAAGGCCGGCGACCGGCGATAGTATTAATCTAATACACAAACCCAGGAGTCTCTTCCTCCAACGCCGTTGCTTTGCATAGCTGTTATTTATACATACGTGTACATGTCCTCATCCATCAATGGTATATGTAAGAAAGTATTCAAGATCAACGCAATAAAAGTATTTAGCAGAGTAGCCGATACAGCTTCTTCCACATGGGCCACCCCAGTCGCTCCTCGCGCTCCTGCTCGGTCATGATGTGGATTCGGAAGTATCTCCGCCCTGTCTCGACGTCCATTTCGTCGACACGCACGAACCGGGTGCGGTACCAGATCTTGTGGCACACGTAGAATAGCAAGATGATGGGGATGGCCATGACCTTGAGGAAGAAGGTCTTGACCATGCCAGACGCGCTCGTGTCCGCGCCCGGCTCTGGTACAGGCGACACAGCGATCCAGATCTGCGAGATGAGGACGAGGACATAGCCTGCAAAGGAGAACCAGGCTCCCATGACGCCGACGTGCGACTTGAAGGGGAGTTGCTCGAGGGTGTGTCCTGTAAAGGCCCAGGCCTTGCGGAAGCGGACGTAACAGAGGCAGATACTGGCCCAGGTGAAAAGGGTGCTAAGGGCGCTAATAGAGAGTAGCCAATTGAAGATGGCGTCGTGGAAACTCAGGTCAGCCAGGAAGGCGAGAAGACCGATGCAGGATGCAAAGATGATGGCCATCAACGGACGGCCTTGCTTATCGACGTAGGCGAAAATTTGAGGAGCGTGGGATTGCTCGGCCAAAGCGGCGAGGGTTCGCGACGAGCCAAAGACAGCCGAGTTACCGACGCTAATAACAGCGACAAGAATAATAGCATTCATGACGCTAGGGAGGATCGTAGTACCGGCCTTCTCGATCGCAATGACAAATGGGCTGGCCCTGGCGTCGGCAACGTTGGAACCACCCATGAGACGTCTATCGTTTGAGGGGACGAGCAGGCCGACGAGCATGAGGGCGACGATGTAGAAGATGGTGATGCGCCAAAAGACCTGCTTGATGGCGGTAGGAAGGGACTTGCGAGGGTTGGCAGTCTCGGCGGCGGCGAGACCGATCAGCTCGGTACCGGTGAAGGAAAACGCAGACGTGACTAGGACACTGCAGAAGCCCTTGAATCCATTGTTGAAGGGGCCAGGATTGCGCCAGTATTGGCCTCCGATGTAGCCGCTCTCGGGCTCTCCGCCAATGTTGATGACGATGGCTAGGAGACTATCACGTGTTAGAAGATAAGAGCAGAGTCAGAGTGATGGGAGCGTACATGAAGCCAATGACAGCAGTAACCTTGATGATGGAAAAGACGAACTCGGCCTCGCCATAGGCTTTTACGCCGAAAAGGTTGATGATAACAATGGATAGCAGAAAGATGGCGACAAAGATGGATTTACTTAGGTCCTCATTCCAATACGTTATCGTGAATGCGCCGGCGATGATTTCTAGAGGCAGGATGAAGAGCCATTGGAGACAGTAGCTGCGCATTGTTAGTTACCGTTTGGAACCACCTCCGAAGTACAACTTACTTCCAACCCATAGCAAAGCCCCATGAGGGATCGAGAAACCGTGTCGAAAAGGCAGAAAACGAACCAGCAATTGGAAACACGACGCAAAGCTCGCCGAGGGATTGCATTGTGCAATATTGCATCGCGCCGATGATGAGGTACGAGATCAGGACGCTGGCTGGACCGCCACGGTAGAGGGAGGAGCCCGAAGCGACAAAGAGACCGGTTCCTATAGCCCGGGTGTTAGCACAAGCCTTAATTAGCCACTCCCGAAGCTTTCTGAAGGTATCGCGACCGCAAAAAGGTGCAATCCGAAAAAGCCGGAACGAATGCCGAGGTCGGTCTCACCAATAGCACCACCAAAGGCAATCATCTGCAAATGCCTTCCCTTCAACTCCCTCGCCAGCGCAGTATTCGCCGTCTTGGCATTCGCAGCCCGGATATCATAGTGTCGGTCGCCTACAGGCATGGTCGGACGGTCGGTCGGCTGGTAACCTCCGTCGCGGCTCTTGATGGGCCGGCGCTCGGCGCGGCGGAAGCCATCCATCCAGTCGGACGGCTCCTTCAGCGACTGCTTGGCCGAGATTTTCCAAGTCATGCCCTGCTGCTCCTCGCCGCTCGAGGCGCCGCTTCCGAGATCCTTCATCTCGACGACTTCGACGTCGCGCGTGAGGACGATGTCGCCCTTCATGGTGGCGGACCGGGGGGGTTGTCCTTTTTTATAGGCGGGGATGGTTTGCTGACGAAAAGGCAAAAAAGCAAGGAAGAAAAAAAGAACGGGGGGATCTGCGACGGTGAAGCGAGAGTCGATGTGTCGGATTTATTCCCCCAGATTGGGTACTACTACTCGACAAATGGCGTGCAGTCGGAACTATTACTTGTGCATCGATATTGGAGGGGGAAGCGTTTATGATGCAGATCAATCGTCAACGGTCAAGGGTTTGAAGTGAAGTGGCGTATTTTTTCTTTCTCGAAGGCTTCTGGAAAACTTGGCTCAGGATTTGCAAATGCGGCGTTTTTTTGGTCCAGAAGCGCGGGACGGGTGGCGTTTTTCTGTTTTGGGGGTGATGGATGGGATGATCAGGTTCCTGGGTGGAGGATCGGCAGTTGAAGAATGGAGTCAAGAGGGGAAAGAAGAGACAAAAACCCCGTCCTCCCTCGGGAGTAACTCTGGGGATCCAGTTGGCGATGAAGGAATGGGAATAAAATGTACGAGAAAAGACGCACTGAGGGAGCCCTCGTCTATGTACCTCAGATGGAACACCTCACAAGAATGCAACGAGGCGGACTGAACAAGGTTTTGATCAGCAACGGGCCTCCACTTGCAAGACACTCGGACGTTTTCTTGGACTGTCACCATCTGGGGGACCTGCCAAGACAAGAAGACGGCGCGAGGATCCAGAACATTGGCTGCCAAACTATCGAGACGGGGCTGGCTGGGCATTACCTCACACGCTCACCTCATGGCTTATGCCTCTGCTCACGATGGCTACCCACGGCTGCCACAAGATGGAGTCAAAAAGTGGCATGGCATGGCACGCACCGCGTCTGGGTAGCGTCTCGGTGGCGAAGGCGTCCTGGATCCACGCAACGCATGATCCCCTGTTGTCGCTCTCACTGATCGCTGCTGCCATCCTGGACCTTGTCGTCGATGGACCGCGACAGAAAAGGCCCGGCCACTGGAAACAACCGGAGACCCGGTCGTTGTCAGCGAGAGCGCGGCTCGACCGGCGCTCCGGCACCGAGACGCAGCGAAGGGCGCCGCCATGGCCAACCGCCGAGGCTCAAATAGGTAGGTGATTTATTCCCGCATCCCTGCCCGCGACAGCCACGCGTTTGCTTTAACCTCGAGCCCAGCTGAAACTATGGCTTTACCATCTCGGCCACATTCTGTAGACATGTCAAACAACTTCCCAATCTCGAAAAGCAAAAAAGGGGGGGCCAGCTACTTTGTCCCACGGGGAAGGGAAGCATGCCATCAGGTACAAACTCCACTCAATGGGTCGGGGCACACGGGTCCCTGAAGCCGTCGTGATGGGCTGTGCTTGCCATTACGTACAATAATGGCTTCTCAATCGCTAGGCGAGGGGACGCACAATTCGAGGCCTGGAATGCTACAGTAGATTGGCTCACCGTTTAATCACATGGAGGAGACCGGGCGTGGTCCGAGTTGTGGAGGTTCAGATGGTACGGGGAATCTGAAGCCTTGTGGGACGTTGGAACATGACATCTCATCTCCGACCGCACTTATCAATCGCATCAAGATAGCAACAAGCATGTGACAAACAAAGCAAAACTGTCTTGTGTTTATGTTAATAGTGATATCTCAAAGAAATTCGTCATGGCCCTTTGACGTCATGTAGTAGTCCCCCAAATCCTACAGGAATATGTTACAAGAATTAAGCTATGTGGTATCCCGAATATTGCCCCCATTAGGTATCATGTCAATCCTACAAACTCCCTCTAGTTGCTTCCCCGGCTCGACTTCTTCCGTTGAAGGTCTTTTGAGCCGCCCGCAATCACGGCCGTTGGTGGCCGGAAAGGAAAGTCATTCCTTGAGATTTCGACCGACTCCTGGAGGTGGTCCCGCGTGATGAGCGAGTCGTGACTCTGCGTGGGGCTCACAGGCCTCTCTGCAGATTTGCGCATATCATCATCCTTGGAGATGGACTCGGCTGTCGTGTGTGACGCACTGCTACCCGCCCAGATGCCCTCGGTCGTCTTGACGGGCCGCCCATCGTCGCTCTCCTCCTCCCAGTTGCTGTGCTGTGCCGTGCGTGTAAGCTTTGTCGGCTGGGACTGCGATCGCGAGTTGGAGTATTCGTAGCTGTTAGATCCCTTGTACTTCTTGCGCTTGACACCACTGTCGCGCAGGAATGAACCCAGGGCGACAGTGTTGCCGACGCCCGTGGCTGCGAGGATCTCGACGGATGCCCACATGGTGCGTACGACTTGGCTCCCCTGGGCCTGGATGATGCGAGGCATACGATATAGTGTGATGCCGACCGAGAGGAGGCCCAGGCTGAAGAGCATAATAAGCAGCACCTTGCGCTTGGTGGCAATCTGTGTCGAAAGAATAATAGGAATAGGAAAGGCGATCAAGACGAGATCGGTGACGACGTTGCAAGCGCCCATGGTGATCATATGGGCAAAGCCTTGACGGCATTTGCCTCCAGGATCAGGAGTGACCTGCCAGTAATGGGGAAATGGTTGGCATTCAGCGAGGTCACTGATGAGGACAGCCAGAAAGGTGGCTCCCAGGGTGACGCGCATGACAATGATCATGATAGCGTGCGACCTGCGTCTGGTAGCGCCAGCAAGACGCTCAAAGAACTCAAGTGTGGTGAGCTTGATGATCCATAGCCTGGTGTTGTTAGCAATGAACACCCGCAAGTTGTCGAGGGAACTCTTACGTAGCTGCGTAAAAGATACGGCTGGCCATGACTATGCGGCTGCCAATGACCCTCTTGTCGATGGCCTCCTGGCTGAGATCAACCCCCTCAAGGTTGACATTGTTTGTGCCATAGCGAAGCACAAAGTGCACGCAGATAGCTCGTAGCACCAGCGGTAGCAGCGCACATGCAACGATCTTGTCCTCACGCAGCAGCTTCTCAACTCGCACATAACGACCCGACATGCGGATGAGAATAACAGCCATGCAAAAGACAGTGACCCACCACGACACCAGCAACGTCGGCTTATCTTCGTGAAAAGGCCGCAGCTCAGGCGCTTCCGTGTAAAAGCCCATGATGGAGTAAAAGGCGTGGGCAACGTGCCCCGATGGTCCAAGTGGGAATGTTTCGATGAAGCAGCAGCTTTGTACGTAACAACAAGACACCAAGGTAGAAAAAAGAAGCAAGGAAAGGTTGAGTAAAGAACAAGAGTCCCAGGGTTTTCCTGCATCAAGAACGAGATGTGGGACGCTGGATATGACACCCGGATCGGCGTGGAGAGCTGTCGATGGGGGAGCTTATCAGAGATACAGGGGAATGCCCCTGGCCCAAGAGTCTAGACGTGCAGACACCATCTCGGCGAGAAAAAAGATGGGGGGGTGGTGGTGTAGGGGGAGGCACAGCTCTTGCTCCAAAGCCGTTTGGTGTAGCTGCACGTCAAGAAGTGCGGAATGGCTACGAGCGAAGCCGGCGGGCAGGGGGGGCCTCGACAGAGATGGCGTGGTGGCGTTGCTGTGTAGAAGGCTTCGCGAACGTCTAGCTCTGGTCTTAGTGCTGGGACAAGCTTGGTGAGAGCTGTGCTTGGGGAAGAGCTAATGGGACAGCCCAGTTTGGGGTTGCATTGGGTCGGTGGACTATTACCGAAGGCTGTTGGATTGAAGCTTCAATCGTATCATCAAGTTGGACACGGCTTGTGTGTTGCATGCCATCTGCCATATCGAGTTGGGAGCCAAGAAACGTCAAAGCGGGATGCTCACGCGCGGTCCGAGGGGGAGGTCAATGGCTCGGTTTGATGGGCCGGGGGGTTCGTCAAGCCCCCATATTGCCCAGCAGCGGAAAGGAGAAAGAGAGAGATGCTTGGTGGTGCAGCATCGGAACGCGGCGAATAGCATGCATGATGGGCCTCCGAGGTGCGGACGAGTCTTGCCGGTTCAAGCAACTCGAAAGCTGCAGCTGGCTCGTGGCGGCAGGGGTCCATTCGGGTCCTGCAGCACCGAATATGCCTTGTGGTTTGATACAAAGAGAAGACGTGGAGTTCGTCATTCTTTTTTGGAACATTGATGGCTTGGCTTTGGAGTCGTCATTGCTAGCGTCGCATCGTGCCCATTGTCAAATCCCTAGAGGGCAAGGCGACATGCGTGCACTGACTCGAGAGATTATCGTAGCCGTGTCCGAGAGTCGCAACCGAAGGTCATATCGCTGACAAGTCGGTAATCGGCGCGAGCCAATGAACAAGGCCAAGAACTGTCTTGTCGCATCAGGAACACTATCCTGGTAACTCGTGTGCCGCTGTAGTGCTGAGAAGAGTGATGCGCGTCGCAAGGTACCCGTCGTTGCGCTGCTTACACGTGGGATTTGTTGGTCTCAGAGGAATGGCCCTAATCATGAGCGCAAGATCCAGTCCCGAGGTAGCCCTGCCAGTCGTTCCCAGCAAAAAGCATTTCGGCTTGCAACGGCGTTGTTTCTTGCAGTGTTCTAGTGTTTCTGGAATGTTGCCTTCACGACATGTCGTCGAGATAGGGCTTGTTCCCAGATGCCGCGATCTCAAATACAACCACGTTTTTTTTACTTCTTCTCAATCTGGGGAAAATGGATCCCGCATCGAGCGTGCTTTGAGGGGAAGAGCAGAGCAGAATCCGGGGCAAGGTTTCGATGTGTCGTGTACTCTGGGGAATTGTGGAATATCGCCAGTGCCAGCCATAGAAAGCTCATGGCGTTACATAAACCGAACGTAACGGTTTGAGGTCTGACAGATTCTCCCCAGAGTCCCCTTGTGATGGTGTTGTTTTGGCCACTGACCAGTCGCCGCGCCGAGACCGAGAAAGGCACGCGCTTTCCTTCACATGGCGAACGTCGCACACTTTCATTGGCACATAACAGTGGAGCTGTCCGCAGAGCCCATTAAAGTGGTCCGTTCAGGAGAGTCTAGGGCCCCCATGCCCTGTAAGGTCCAGGCGTCCCAGGGTCCATGGATGCTCTTTCCCCTGCGCTTCAAGGGGCTGGTGACCCCACTCCGCTAACCTCCCAGGGCTTGCGCTATTTGGAGCTGTGGCCCAGGTCTGTCCACCATCCATCATCCTGATGCTTGAACTCGGTCATCAAGTCCACGTAGACCGAAGACGATTCATCCATCGATTCTTCATCTCATCTCACCATAGACCCTGATCCCCAAATTCTAATCGCGCCGTCGCTGCACCTTGGCCAGCCCACTCTGTCCAGGCCCTCCCCGTACTCTAATAGCTCCCCTCCAAAGTGCGACCCAAACCCCCGGTTCCAGAGGTCTAGATGCCACCGGGGCGCCGTGACTCGGTCCCGCGAAGCGATTGTGAGAGGCTCAGCTTCGCCAATGAGACCAACACGATGCGATTTACATGATGTGATGTTGTTATTCGAGGGAGGTTAACGCGAATCTGGACATGAGCTTCTAAACTTCCGTCTTGGCTAGCACCACCAACAAGAACCCGCAAAGCACACTTGGCAGACGGACAAAGTTGCTGATGCAATCTCGCAGCCATATCAGCTGTTCCTGCATCCCTTATGGGCGACTGCCGACCAGAGTGCGCCGATTGAAGGTTCCCCCGTAAACGTCTCGACCTATTCAATCTCAACAATTCATGCTGTGGCTTCTCCAGACATCACTCCTATATCGCCGTGGCACAAGTTGCTACACCATCAGACATTTAGGATATCGCAATCGCTCTGACCTTCCTAACCCGGGCCGGTCCTCATTGCCACTAAGCTTCAAGCAGGTAGTCCAAGCGATTAACAAATCCTCCGGCTCGGTCCTTAGCATCCAAAGCAGACCGTTGAAACTATGCTCCTAGCGAGTGTTCACTAGAGGGATCGATAGCGGCTTGCTAGCCTTCCTCACCATTGGGACCTGTCATCATCCAAATGATTCCCATCCAGCATTGCAGCCGCGCTTTCCCTGTCGCGCTTCGCTCTTCTCCTTGAAGCTTTTGAGATCTTACAGTCCTTCCTAAACGGAAGAGCTAGGCTTGCGCCAGACAGTTGAGGCAGACGGCGTGATTGCGGACGTTGCTTGATGTTGCGCCCGTCATTCCAGCCATGGTGTCGCTGATGCCGATATCGTCCTTGGCTTCAATTTGCTCGAGTCAGGTCGTTGAGCTTTGGGGAGAAGACCAGGTCTTGGCGACCGACACTCCTTCCCGCAATCCTACTTCCAAACCTTCAGCCCTATCCCACGTCGCAGTCTTCCCGTTTAATTCCCTTGGTAGGTTGCAGACAGGTATGTCGATCTTTACCTCCTGGGGTCAAGATCCCATCGACGCAAAGGATTCACGATCGGAACACCAAACCATGTCTTTCATCGCGGGGATGTCCACGTCAATGCATGCGCGACACGATAAGGAGGATGCAAACCCCAACCGTTCGTCGGGATTTTTAGAGTAAAACATAACCTTGTTGCAGTTTGAGGGATGAGGGTTGTTCGGGATTACCTGCGAGTCAAGGGCCGAAACCGGCACACCCAAGATCCGGGAACGGTTAGAGCGTAGAGGTTGTGGAATGAACCAACGGGCCAGCCAGCACATGGTCATCTGATAAGAGTTTGTTTGGTATGACTATCTGTGTAAGAGGCTTGAGTTTCACGGAGGATCCTCTCCAACCTTTGGTAGTTGGCTCCGGCTTGGCCGGCCCTACGCGTTTTGTGTGTGAAGAAATGCTACCCTACAGCAAACCACCTAATCGTAATTTTTGCGGTTTGACGCGGTATAGTCGCTGAAAGTCAATGTATACCGGCTGCCCCGTAGTCACGTAATATAGCAATGGAATGTAAATGCACATTGTAAAAGCGGTGATGTGTAAAACTGTTGTTGGCATGCTATACTCAGAAGTTGTGAGCTCACAGAAGTTGGTAGTATCCTTTTGCTAACATGGTGAACTACGTGCAGCCTTTTGTCAACCAGTGACCCAGCAGTTGGACCACACGCAGCACGCACAGCTAGAGTTTGAGAAATTCAATTACATAGGTAGTCTCATAGGAAGATTGGGCATTTATCACTTGGCATCTCACGCTCCTCCCGAAGCCATTGTGTTTGGATGTACGCAGGTTCTTGTGGCGTAAGACAGCCTTAGCCACATGTTTAGAGCTACCTCAGCCACAACCAGGATTGGCCGGGGCTGTAGCACCACAAGACACTGAGCAGAACCAGGCATCTGCCTCATCAACAATATCTGAAGCAATCATAAACGTGGAGTTATAAAAAGAAAAGAAATAGGAAAAAAAACATACAACAGTGAGGATTCCCCGGTCGTCACCGACCCGAGTACTAATTCACCGCTTCTCAGCTTGACGCTCGGAGAGCAGACGGGATCCAGTATTTTCTGAGAGCTGTGGTCGTATGTGCTAGAAGGCCTGGAACAGTGGCATCATGAACCCTTTTGGCCGTGCCTCATCTATCCTACCTGGATATTTGCTATCTTGAAGACTTTATTACGATTCAAATGATGTTTGGCAAGTTCTACCTATCCTCCTCATCCTCTGCAATCCAGTAAGCCTCCACCTCGGCGATACACGTCCTCGCGGGCACCGTAACAGCAATTGGGAAACCGCCATAGTCAGGGTCGTCGTTAGGCATCATGAGAAATTCGCCATGCCTTGTCTCGTCTCCGTTTAGAATCCTCAAAGTCTGGAGGTTGCCATCTGCGTCGACCTCCTTCTCCTCTCCCCACAGGATACCCGCGAACGTCGCCTCCTTGCGCGCGCCCTTGAACCGCGCGTGGAAGCCCCGACCTACGAGCAGGAACTTGCTATCACCGAGGTGAATCACCATTCCGCCGCCGGGACCGGGCTTGCCAAAGACGAAGCATCGCTCTATGATTACTTCAATGTCGCCAAAGACCTTTGTCCAGCGCTCGGGAAGCTTCTCGCAGGGCTCTTCGTCAAAGAAGAATCCGAATCGGTCTTCCGGCGCGGAATTTAGAAGATATGAAGAAGTTTGAGCCAGGAGCTTGAACTCGCGGCCGACGACATCAGCGCCCGTGTCAATGCCAAAGGGACTGGCTCCGAGGGCACCGTATGTCGCGTAAGAGAGCCACACGCGTCGCGCGCCGTTCTCGTCTCGTCGCTGCTCGGGGATGAACAGCGGGTTCCCTTGTTCCTCATAGTTCTTGCATACTGTCTCGTAGTCGTGGAAGTACAAATCGGGTGCCAGGAAGTCGAGGGATGGAGTGTTGAACCTCCAGATGTCCAGCACATGTGGACAAGGGCCACCGGAGGGATAGACACCAGGCTCAGCGCCGCCTCCCACAACGATGGGAACTCCTCGTAAGTCTAGCTCAGAAGCGTCTTCGAAGTTGAGCCAGGTGTTTGTGTATAGAGGGATGGGATACTCCTTCTTTCCGGCGGCGGCTACTCGCCCGACGTAGGAGGAGATGTGGTGAGCCATGAAGGCCTCGTTCGCTGAAGGCCCAGCACCAAAGACAGAGTCCCATGAATGCGATCCAGACTTGGGCGCATTTGGGAATCGCTTCTTGAATTGTGAGTGGGTGTCAACTTGACTGAAATGTTCTAGCAATTGGCTCGGAATCGGCTCCGCGAATGCCTTTTCCGCTCGACGCGATCGATCGCGAGAATCGCCCAGCAATCCAGTCTCGTTCTCAACCTGCACCATCAACACCGTGTTATGTTCAGAGTCAAATTTGGCAAGATGCCTCATGAGAGCTGCAAACGCGCGCGAATCCGCCTCACACGCTTCATTGCACAAAGGTGTGACCATCTCCAGTGTCCGCTTGACGCCACCGGCCTCGAGCACCTGGACGCGAGGGAACCTCTTGAAGTCCTTCTTGACCCATCCAGGAGCATATGTAGAGATGCTGTTCTTGTAGGTACCGAACCAGAGCAGCACTAGATGCATCTCATGCTCACGGGCACCCGCCAGCACGCGATCGAGCTCGCTAAAGTCGAATTGACCCTCCTTGGGCTCAATCGTCTCCCACGTCACCGAACCGAGCAGTGTATTGATGGAATTGGCCTTCATCTCGGGCCATACTTCGCTCATGAACTTCGCCGAGCTTAGCGACGAGTTGTGTAGCTCGCCGGGCAGCATAAGGAACGGCTTGCCCTTGACGATGAGCTGGATCTGGCCATTGTCGGCTCGGCGGAGGTGAGGAGGGGCGTGTTTCGCCTGGGCGGCAGGTGTTGTCTCAATTGCAGTCATTTTTGCGATTGATTGACAGAAGATGTCTAAAGAAGGACGGTTCGCAGGAGCGATGATGCTGTCGTGTCGTGGGAGTGCGCGCCGGTTGAAATAGCTCCTCGGCGCGGTTCAGTCAGCAATACACTGGGTCAGCGTGATGCCGATCGTATGGTTCGAAAGGCCATGTGAGACGAAATGCATTTCTGAACCTCATGACGGATATTCTTCGTCTCTGGGGTCTCGTCTGAGCTCATGTGTGTTGATGGATGATTCTCCGCGTCACTCCACCATCTCGCCAATGCGGCCTGGATATCCACCGCAAGGATCATCGGATTTTCTTCGCATTTATTGACGCAGGCGAGAGCTTCGGCAAACCACCCCAGTTGAGGCAATCATCGTCGGCTCTCGTTATCCATGCCGCCACGCGGCAAATCTACCGGTAAACCTGTCGGATTCCGGGTCATGTGCGGCTTCGTTACTTCTTCGGCATTTTTCGCATTTCCTTTATGAAACAAGTCGTTTCTTGCTCCATATCCTGGCTTTCTACCTAGTCACCTCCTCAATGGTGGGCTGTCAACCACGCCTAGCCCCAGCCAGCAGTCTAGATCGTCTAGCTTCCGCAGGAGTCGCTCCAGTTTATTCCTAGCAACCTCATCTGCCACGGTGCTGGTTGAGCCATCTCTCAGCTGAGTCTGTTCGAGATATGCAGCTCCAATGTCCCGTATTTTTGGAACCAAGCTGCTTCCATTGGCGTCAAAGACTGCTTGGGGAAGATGGTAGAGGATCTCGAGGAGGTCGTCCACGATCTTCTGGTGTTCCAGGGCGCTGGCTTCTGCTGGGCCAAACCTCTGGAGGATGTTTGACTTTATATCAAGACTTGTTATAAATAAGTTGGCGATCTGCACGTCATGTCCTTGGGTAACATTGGGAGGCCGGGACAAGCCGCCGCGCCATCGAAGCTCTGGTGGGAGGTTGTCAATTACCCGTTGGATCTTGTCCAAGAGCTCTCCAACCATGCTGGGGGTTTCATTCCCCTTCGGTATTTGTTGGACTTCTTGCCAGATGAGGAACAAATCGCTGAGGGAATTGAGCCCTGGGACATAGCTCGTGTCATCACCATGCCATGTTGACTCATGACATTCTGATTCATGCTGAGGCTCCATTTGGTCGTCTGACAAGGGTTGAGGTCTTGGAAAGTTTTCGATCCGGTCTTGGGCCATCAGACTGACAGACAGTCTCCCGAATATGTCCGCGCTGCTGTTGACTACGTCTTAGCGTTTGCACTCTCGACAAATGGTTGGTAACCGTCGACTTGTACATACCATGATGCGGCAAAAAGTAGCCAAAAGAGCCGTCTAAGAAGCTGTCGCTCGGCCTCATCCAGTTCATGCATGCAATAGTATGCCAGGTACCGAGCGCCGGTGGCGGCCTCATTCAAAGCGTGATAGGACCGCATATTGCTCAAGCCCGACTCAGACACGGCGTTCATCGCCATGCCCATGTTGTACATGGCAATGCACCAGTCTAGAGAAAAACATCCCTGCGCAAACCGGCTCCTAAGCAAGCCATGCGTGTCTAGAAACTGGATGCAGTGTTCCACTGTTACGGGCCCGTAGTCTCTACGGGGTAGCGTTGCCTTGGTTGCAGCGCATACGCTTATGACCAACCCGCAAAACATGGGGTCTAGGTCTGCTTCCCGGTTGTGGAGGCGACGGAAAAAGCGTCGGCGGAGAAGAATCGGAGCGAGAGGATGGATCTTGTCGAACCAGTCGTCTAAAAGCCGCGAGACTATTGCCTCGGCGGCAAACGCCGAAAGCCAATGGCTTCGAAGAATAGACGAGGTATCAGACGGGGACCCAGAGACATGATCTGAGAATCCGGGGCTCTGGAGTAGTGGTGCGGAAACGGGAGCCTCATTACTATGGGCCGAAGGCGTCAGGTGAACTCCAGGACTTGGAGACTCGACACCAGCGACGCCTGATTCCCGATAGCCTCGTGCATGTCTAGCAAGTTTCTATTAGTAAAGCTGTCTCGAATTAACGAGGATGAAAATGGGTCAACTCAACTTGTTTGGTGGTCCGCGTTTTCTCCTCGGTCGTCGATGCGTACAATCCACATTGAGAAAGACACATCCTTGGCACTGACGAGAGCCTGCAGCATAGACGCACTGCCTAAGTTGTCAGTAGCCGGGAGATTGATAACCGGCAAAAGATGGGGTTGCCCACCCGAACTTTCCTGGATCGGCAGACGTCACAGGCCCTCTGGTTCCTTACGGTCTTGTCCGCATTGTGGGGTTGAGGCTCGGTGGACTGCCCCAGATCAGTGGTTACGGACGCCATGGGTTAGATGCTTGATGGGTTTGTTGCGACAAAAACCCGAAGAGAAACATAAAGATGGAGATGTTTGAACGTAGGAAGATGGAGATCAAGGGATCCGAGGATAATTATCGGATCACCATGGAAGGAGGAGTTGATGGGTTGATCGCAGAAACGTCGGATTTACCAAGCCATAATTCGGCACTAAAAGGCTGACAGAAAGACGGGCGTAATTTAGTGGAAAAATCACGGATGTCCTGAGAGCATTATTTTGACCGCCCTTCCCCAGCTCACGCCACCATGTCGCACTAACACAACTCGCAAAAATATCGGACTTACCCGACCATTCACAACTCGGAAATGGTGGCATTAGTCCCCGCTCAGAGGAGTCCCCGAGTCATGTTCCAATAAAGCCCTGCAGCTCGAATCCTTTCCAGACTCAAGTCTGCTGTTACAGAGCTCCCGTGATCTGCAAGGTTCCATCGCTTCTGTCTTCCCCATGGGGAGGATTTGACAGGTTTGGTAAAACGCGCACCAATGAGCAGATGGCCCGGAAAAGGCTTCAGTGGTGACACTCACGTGGGCTGAACTGTCCAAGCTTTGCCCCCTGCTGCCATGCCATGGAACCGTGAATCAAGCGAAGTTTTGTTAGCTGACGAGTTTTACGGTTTCGGCCGCGGGCCGATTTACGGCACAAGGCGCGGGACATATAAGGTATCGATGATCGCTGGAGTTGGGATGCAAGGAACAGCTACCTTGGCTTTCTTCAGCCTTCAGCCATATTCACAACTCCTAACCAGCACCTTTGAAGCGTTTTGTCTTCGCAATGGCACAAAAAGAGGCTTATGATGACGTGGTTGACCATGTTGACCATACCGAGGATCTCGTCCCCCAAGGGTCAGCACTCCCGTTCTGGAAGCAGACCGAACTACGAAAACTGTACGGCATGATGTTCTTCCTCTTTCTGGGATCAACAACGCTGGGATTCGATGGTTCCTTGCTTAACGGGTTGCAAACAATGAATTCTTGGCAGAGCTGTAGGTTTGATCTTTGTAACTATCACCGTACTTGATGGCTGACATTGAGGTCACAGTCTTCGATCACCCCGAGGGAAGCCGGCTCGGTATCTTTGGCGCAATGCCCGGTTTCGGCGGTCTTTTTGTTCTCCTCTTTGCGCCCTACATCGCCGACGGACTCGGAAGAAAGAAGGGTACAGCAATCGGATGTGTGTTCGTCGTTGCCGGCGCCATCATGCAGTGCTTCCCCCAGAAGGACCATGGCACAAAACGAGACGTTCTATATCTCATTGGTCGTTTCGTCATGGGCTTTGGATCCAACATCTCCAACGGCACTTGCCCCTTGCTGATCACCGAAATCGCCCACCCGAGACACCGAGGCAAGGTCACGACGATTTATAATACTCTATGGTACCTGGGAAGCATCATTGCTGCGTGGGTTTGCTTCGGAACGCTGCAGCACCAGACTGGAACTATCCAATGGGTTCTCCCTACTGGTCTCCAATGCCTGATGCCTGGTATTCAGTTCTTTGCTATCTGGTTTGTCCCTGAGAGCCCCCGATGGCTGATCAGCAAGGGACGCGAGGAAGAAGCCCGGCAGATTCTTGTCAAGTATCACGGAAACAACGACCCCGACGATGACTTTGTGAGGTGGGAGTATGCCGAGATCGTCAGCACCCTAAGGCTGGAGCGTGAGACATCGGGCAACGGGTGGGCTGAGCTGGTGCGAACCAAGGGAAACCGAAAGAGGTGTGCTTTGATCATTGCGACTGCCATCTTTTCTCAGTGTAGTGGAAACGGTCTCGTGTCTTATTACGTGAGTAACGACGGACTTTTTCTGACGAGAGTTTTCGATTAACATGGATGCTCAGCTTGCGGCTATTCTTAAAACCATTGGCATTACCGAGTAAGTTTTAACCCGAGGAGAAAGTTGGTGCAATCAACTGACAAGAAATAGCTCCACCACCCAGGCTTACATCAACGGTGGCCTGACCATCTGGTGCTGGCTCGTCTCGCTCTTCGCCGCTTTCTTCGTCGACCGCATTGGACGTCGATTCCTCTTCCTCTTTGCGGGAGTGGGAATGCTTATCTCCTTCAGCATCTGGACTGCGTGTAGCGCAGTATATGCCAAGACGGAGTCCGCATCTGCGGGTATCGCCGTGGTAGCCATGATCTTCCTTTTCTACGGAGTTGCTGGAGCTGCTTGGCCTGGCTTGACTGTGTCCTACACCGTTGAGATTCTGCCGTATAGCATTCGAGCTAAGGGACTTACTCTTTGCTTCTGCTTTACTGCCCTTAGTGGCGTATTCAACCAATGGGTGAATCCACTTGGACTTCAGCAGCTTGAGTGGAGATTTTACTTTGTCTACATTGCTGTGTAAGTACTCTTTACCCTTACAGGTGATGCATTGCTAACGCTTCTTGCTTTCAGGTTGGTTATCGAGTGTCTGGTCATCTACTTCTTCTTCGTCGAGACTAAGGGCCCTACTCTGGAAGAGATTGCCGTCCTGTTCGATGGTCAAGACTCTGCCGCCGGCATTGCGAAATTCCAAGCGCAGGAGAAGGCGGCCCCTTTGACCAAAGAAGTTGAACATGCATGATTGTTCGTTGTTGGATGGCTTCTGCCCAAACAGCTCAGTTAGGCAAGAAATGAAAGATGGAAACTTGAAAATGGCTGTCCTGAAGCGCCCAAAACGTGATGCATCTGAATGTTGGCGAAAGTTTTGCCAGACTCGCTCTACCATGATCAAAAGCCAATAAAATATCATGGAATGCAGCAATCGGCGTTCACTGCTGCTCCAGACGATGAGAGCTTCTGGCGTTGTAGCTAGCGGCCTGATATGACGACTAGAAATATCCCTATGGAGGTCAGGATAGCCTGAGGTGGGCTAAATTTGCAGTGAAAAGAGGTTTCGAGTCTTGAGGGGGGTTAAAATTGCAGTGAAAATAATGAGCCAGCCTGCCCGCCTGGAGTGTGTGTATTGATGCAGCTAGCTAAAAGGGATCGGGGCGAGAGGCCGGCTGGGAATGCTGGGGGGGTGGCCTGAGGCACCTTCAACACCAGGCATCCTGGCCATTCCACGACGCCTATTGTAACTATGTAGGTAATCGGGATAAACCCGCTTCACGACCTACAAGTTATACTTGAACAACGGTGAACGATCGTCCATATCTTCCAACTCTACCGCAGTGTATCTCGACCGTATTTCTTCCTCGCCCTGCTGCTCGTTCTGTTTATTGATGCGCCAGTATGCCGTCTCCAATGTGAGACAAGCCAAGACTCCGGCACCTGCTACACCTAGGGAAGTCCCAAAACCTGTTGGATACTTGGGCTTCTCTCTATCCAAGTAAATAAAACTGCCGATCACCCCACCGATGCTGCCAATCATCACCATTAGGGCTACACCCATGGCTCTCTTGCGGGGGCCGAGGTTGTTAACTGTCCACGTGCTGACGCCAGGAGGGATGGGATATAGGCCTGCACATGCCAGGTGGACGGCAAAGTAACACACAGGGACATTGTCCTTGATGAACTCTGCTTTTGAGACAAGAATCGCGTAGGCAATAATGAGCGTGACCTGAGCGCCCACGAGGAACGGCATTCTCCAGGTGAAGCGATCGGCGAGCAACGAGGCCACAAGCCCGGAGATGGCACCAACCGCATACGGGCTACCCACAGCGCGATTAGTTTGCATTGTTACAATTCGGTAATAATGACTTACGGGATAGTCAAAAGTTGTGCTCTCGAAGATGTGAAGCCCATGTTGAGAATGATCTGCGGCATCGTAAACTTAAGGGCGTAGTTAGGCACAGTGTTGGACATGAAGACCATCCCCAGCAAGTATAGCTGCCAGTCCCTGATGACCTTCCAGAAAGTCTTGACTTCGACTTTGCGACTTCGCTCAATTTTGCGACCGCGAAACTTGATGTGGCTGAGGTCCAGGAATCGGGTCTCTTCTCGTGTCAACCACTTGGCAGACAGAGCCGGCGAGTCTGGGAGGAGAAACCAGCTCGCGAACCCGGCGGCAACAGATGCGAGTCCCTCAAGCAGAAAGATCCACCGCCAGCCTTCATATCCTCCGACACCATCCATCTTGACGATAAGGAAGGCGAGCAGACCGGAGAATGCCCCTGATGCAGCGCTGGCCGTGTAGAAGATGGCAATTCTTGTCTGCGTCTTATGCGGCGGATACCATTGTCCGACAATGTAATTTGCCCCTGGGAAGAAGCCGGCCCTTTGTCTGAGTTAGTAAAGCTGTCTTCACCAGAAAAGCGATGGGGGTGACATGCTCGAAAACACCAAGCAGAAACCGCGTGGCGCAGAGACCACCAAAGTTCTGCACAACTCCTGTAAGCGTCATGATGATTCCCCAGCACACGACTAGAGATCCTAAGTAGACTGAAGGTCGTTTGAACTTGCTGAGTAGCTGGTTGCTTGGAATCTCTTTTTGCGTGTTAGAAGAAGCATTTCACGACATGGGTAGCGCACTAACCAAATAGGATATAAGACACGAAGAAGATTGCAACAGCAACGTTGTAGTCGGTCCCACTCATGCCCAGACTGGCCTCCAGGCCCTCGATTTTTGCGTTTCCTGCTCAAAGTCAGACGTCAACAACGAAGATGAACTGTTCCTGTCCGTGACGCACCGATATTGGCCCGGTCAATAATAGCGATTAGGTAGAGGATGGTTAGAGCTGGTATAAGGCGCCAGTCAATCTGTTCATAGTTAAACCTTCTATTTTCTACTAGGTGGTCTGATACAATCACTTACTTTCCGATATATCTTGTCCACGTCCTTCTTGGAGAATGAATCCAAAAACAACTGATCATCAGCGCTGAGTCCCATGTAGGGAGCAGTATCCTGGTCAACCTTCTCGACATTGAGAGTGTCTTCCTTAGAATCCACGTTCTTGAGGCCGGTCATTTTTGATAGTTGTGACGATGGACTCATTGATTAGAGGAATGCGGAGAAAACGATCTGTCTGACTATAGACCGTAGGCCTATATATCATGCCGTTTGTGAACGACCTGTCAGCTGGAGGCGATTTACCCCAGATTCCGCCAAAAAATCGCCGTCGCCGAGCGCGGGGCCCCGGCTATTGCCCCAGAATCGCCGGCCTGGCGACTGGCGTTTCGACGATCTAGGCATGAAGAAAACATGGGACGTACGGGATATATTCTTACGTCATAATAGGGCCTGGATTATGCCTTCACCAAAAGAATTGACACTGTATAGTGGCTAAGGTTAGGAATTCTTGTAGGATGATATTTCATTTTGTTCCACTTAAACTGAAACCGCTCACTGGTCATCTGAACGCAAGGGGAATGGCAGTAAATAGATTGAATAGACAAGTCTCTTAGAAATAATTATTTCTCTACAATTCTATAGTCTGGCCCGTGGAGCTGTCTCTTCCATGTAATAATACTGCCTAAAGTCCTCTAAGCAGCGCGGGTTCGCCACAGTAGAGCTTACTTGTTTCGGAAGCTCGCCAGTGCAGATAGTTTCCTTAACCAGTGTCTCAACCTTTTTTCCATTCACTGTCATCGGTATTTCCTTGACTGGTAGTACAAATCGTGGCACATGCCGTGCGCTCAGGCCCGAACGGATGGCAGAGCGGAGCCTCTCGTCCAGGGCAGCATCAAAACGACAGCCCTGGCGCATAACAACAAAGAGAAAGACTGACTCGTCGTCGTCAATTCCCTTTCGGGTTCTGCCAATGCAGAGGGTTGTTTCGATAATATCATTGAAAGACTGCGCTTCGGTAATAGAGTAAATTTCGGATGATCCAAAGCGGATACCTTGGGGATTTAAAACTCCATCACTGTATCTCATTGTCAGCAAAAGCTTGCACCATATCCTTCAAAGAAACCTCCTTGGACTCACCTGCGCCCGTGAACTTGAGATCCACCCGTCACAGGGTTGAAGCTGGCCCAGTCATGCTGAGCCCAACAAGGAAAGTCGAATCTCTTAAAGTAACTCGCCCTGTACCGCTTATTCCCTTCATCTCCCCACATAAATACCGGCATGGAAGGGAATGGCTGTCGGCATATAAACTCGCCAGCGGCTCCGAGATGCTTCACAGATTCTCCCGTCACAGGGTCAGCCACGTCGACGTCGTGGCCCAGCATCGGGAGCTGAATCTCGCCAGGATATAATGGGCCGGCCGGATCTGTGCCAATCCAGGATGTCACGAGGTCTGTCCCTCCTATGACACTGGTGAGGTGAACTGTGAATGGGAAGACCTGATAGAACCAATGGTACTGGCTGGCAGCCAGGTGCGACCCTCCCGTCTGAACCATCCGAAGAGCAGACAGGTCATACTTCTGCTTTATCGCCAAACCCCGGGACTCTAGCTGTTGAAGATACCGGGGGGATACGCCCCAGTATGCGACCCTGTGTCTTTGCACGATGTCTAACATGTATTCAGGCTTCGGGAAAGTCGGAGACCCGTCGTAGACAACAAGTGTTGTGCCTGCAGCCAGATGGCCGACCATGATGTTCCATAGAACCCAAGAAGGACTGGAATATTGAAAGACAACTTCTCCTGGCTTGAGGGAGTTGTGCAATTTTGAGGTTTTCTTGTGCTGTAGTATGACTCCATGCTGGTGAACAAGACATTTCGGCGGACCTGACGTTCCGCTTGAGTATAAGATATACAAAGGGGCGGAAAACGACACTCGGTTGAACTGAAGTTTATCTGTTAGACTGGACCTGACAAAGAAGTCTGACAGGTTTAGGAAAGAATGTGAAGGAGTTTCATGGAGTGGTATCAGGACCACTTCCGGCTTCTTTTCCAGCCGTCTCACAATGGACGATATCTTGGCCAGATTGTCTCGCTGGCGACCCTTGTAAGTAACGTGGCTGTCTGCAAACAAGAGTTTGGGTTCAACAAGTTGAAGACGTGAGATGCATCCCTAGAATCAGGCTCAGCTGATATAATTCCCTAAGAAGTGATGCACCACGACTGACCTCGGTGCCCAAGTCTGAAGCAATGGACGTGAATATTGCGCCCAAGCTGGCAGCAGCCAGAAATATTGCGATGGACCAATTTGAAGTTGAAATCAGCGCGGCAACGCGATCTCCTTCCTTGACACCGCTTCTTCGGAGGGAGCTTCGGATTTTGCGGACCTGCTCACGAAGGTCTGCCCATGTCCAGCGTTCTCCGTCCAAGCCCTGGCCCTCACGCAATCCTATCAGCGCAGGGGAGTCATCCGCAACGTCAGGCTGCGTCAAGACATTCTCAGCATAGTTGATGCTAGCATTCTCGAAGAATTTCGGGATCTCGTCCATGGGTATTGCTGCGTTATATGCACGTGTTGTTCCTGCTGGGAGGTCTGGGACAAGCCCAACGTAAGACCAGAGATCGATCCAGAACTCTTGAGGGGAGGAGATGGACCATTTGTGCAGATCTTGAGAGTTCTGCAGGTCCAAGCTGAATTTTTTGTTGACGTGCTTGCGATATTGGTTCATGGGGATCTCGTCTGGGTGGGCACATGGCTGCCAGATTGGCTTCAAGCCCTTGGAGGGCACCATATTGGGGTCCGAGGAATCCATGTTGACTACAATTGCGCCTGACTAGGTCGCAAAGGTTTGACTGGCTGCTGAAGAGAATATTTACCTGCTTGTTCGATATTAGCCGGTAATGGGAGACCTGAGTGCCGGTGTGCCTCCGCTTTCCTAGGGGCCGAAAAACGCCGGTCGATCACGGCGATTTTCGGCGATTCTCATCGGCGCCTCCCCATCCTTGTACGAATGGCCTTGACGATGAAATCTTATAACTAAACTGCATACAATGCTGCTTGAGACGTAATTTAGCAGCAAAAGCCAACGACTTTTTGAACGCCATGCCTCCCACGACCCTCAAACCCTCTACTGTCGACTCGGGCTATACACTCCAACCCACGCCGCTGGAGAACCCGGTCACATCAGACCCATACTTCCAACGTGTGCTCGATTTGTACTTGGGCCCTGAAATTCTCACTGATCTACTGCCTCGGTTGACCAAGTTTGGCGGTGAAGCCTTGTCGGAACCCGTTCTAGCATGGATTGCCAATGCCGAGAAGGAACAGCCGTTCGTGAAACAGTATGATGCCTGGGGTCGGCGGTATCCGTATGACAAACTTGTTACGGCAGAGGGATGGAAGAAACTGGGCGAATGGGGCGCAAAGAATGGGTTCGTATCGAGAGAAATACTACTTTCCTAGACCAGGGCTGACCGAGAGACAGTGTTGTATCGCTCGGGTATGAACCGGGAAATGGTGTCTTCAGAAGACTTGTGCAGCATTCATTGTAAGTCTGATTCCTTCATAGATGTGACTTAGCCACTGACTGAGCCCGTAGCAACTACATATTCTCCGCTTCTTCGGCGGTTCGATCGTGCCCTGTGTCTATGACAAGCGGTGCGGCCCGTCTGATAGCCAAACACCTTCCTGAACTCCCCGATCAACATCCCTTTCATCAGGTGTTCCAGAAGCTTGTTTCTCGAGAGGACGCCTGGGTATCTAGCCAATGGATGACAGAGCGCCCTGGAGGCAGTGACGTCCGAAACTCTGAAACTGTCGCGGTGTATTCACCCCTTCTTAAAAAGACAGGTAGCGTTGGCCTGCTTGATGAGGGCGACTATCTTCTTTGGGGATTCAAGTGGTTTACCTCTGCTGCTGACTGCGATGTGGCTCTGATTCTGGCAAAGACCGAGTCAGGAGAGCTGAGTTTATTCCTTGCGCCCACGAAAAGAACAGTTAGTGGTTCGGATGGCAAACAGCAGCAAGTCACCAACGGAATTAGAATCCACAGGATGAAGAACAAGATGGGCACCAAAGAGCTTCCCACCGCCGAACTCGAGTTAAACGGCGTTAGAGCTTGGATGATCGGCCCAAAGGATAAGGGCATTTCAACGATAGCGCTGCTTCTGAATGTCACGAGAACACACAACTTCATAACGGCCCTGTCATGCTGGAGACGTGCCATGCACATTGCCAAGTCGTTCGCAAAAGCTCGAAGGGTACTTGACCAACCTCTATGGACCTTCCCAATGCATTTGCGGCTGTTGTCCGACATGGAGGTGAAGCACCGAGGCGCACTTCATCTGGCCTTCTTCACCACCTCTCTGCTCAGCTTTGCAGACTATGGGCATCCGGAGTCGAGGCCTGCAAGTTACGTCCCTCTCCCGGAACCAGGGAGGCACACCGAAGTACTGCTGCGCACTCTGACAGCGACGGCAAAAGCTATCATCTGTAAAGTTGCGACCTTAGCTTTACAGGAATGTCAGGAGGCCATGGGCGGTGTCGGCTATATGGACGATCCTCACGACCCCGAGTTCAATATCTCGCGCCTGTTTCGTGATACCGCGGCAAACATGACATGGGAGGGAACAACAAATGTTCTAGCAAGCGAGGTAGTCCGTCACATGCTTAATGGAGATCACCTTGATATCATCACGGCGTGGATGAACAAAGCTGTCGACGCAGTAAAGAATGACGAACTGAAGCGCACTCTGGCAACAGCATCGTCCAAATTCTTCAACAAGCTGGCGCCTTACAAAAATGATGTTGGCGCAGCATTGGCAGATGGAAGACAATACGTGTTCACATTTGGCTGGTTAATTAGTGGCATATTGTTGGCGTTGGATGCTCAGCGGGATGACAATGAGGTCGCCCAGGAAGTTGCCAAGAGATGGATTATGGATGGAGAAGGTGGCGTTGGAGAATTTGCTTTTCCACAGATTATCTACACTGACAGCACCAAGGCTCGAGTCACTGAGGCAAAGAAAAGGAACTGGGACTGTAAAATTGTATGGGGTGTGGAATTGCCTCTTGACGCTGCGACGGGCTATCGTCCCAAGATTGTCAAGCCAAGATTGTAGACAGTCGAATAGAGCCGCAAAGAAACTCCCAAGTCTTCGGGTAATCCCCCGCAATAATTGCGTAAGCTAGCCAGTAGCAGCTAGCGATTTTCCTACCCCGCAAACCGGGAGCTGATAATCCGAGGCAGTGCAAGGTTAAAGGCAACCGCGAGAAGTAATTAGATTCCCAACGTTCTTCACCATAGTCGCTGAAGTTGGAATAGACAGTCATGCCTCCTCAATATAGGGGGAGTAAGGCATGCTCACTATGCCACAAGAAGAAGGTGAGGGTTCTAGCTAGAAGATCGTTTGAGGACCTTGCCATGCTAATTTGCACACGATAGATCAAGTGTGATCTTGCAAACTCAAGCACTCAGCCTTGCACCAACTGCAGACTAGGCGACTATGATTGTCGGTTAGTAACTCTGCCCCAAAGTGTAATACCGGCAGAAGACTAACTGACCTATTGGCCACACCAACGGAAGCGGAAACATTATACCTCTAGCCCTAGTCCTTCCCATCGCGACTCTGCTTCAAAAAGGCCTGCATCCAATGGCTCGATATGCCTGGACAGCGTGACAATACCAGAGCATGTTGAGGCCAGTGTTACTGCAGGCGCGTCTCATCTGATGGAGGACACGGTGCTGCCATATTCACCGCTCTCCCAGCAAAGTCAGTCTTGCGAGGTTCCAAGCCCCGAACAGAGCTATGTGGGCCGCAGCGAGTATCTCGGATGCCAGGTTCCCTTTAATGAAGATACAGTTGTCTCTCAAAGAAATGCCCATGGAGAACACGGGCTTCCTGATCTTGACATTAAGTACCTGCGCCTGAGAAAGGCGTTCGATATTCCGCCACGGTCGATTCGAGAAAGCCTTATCGACGCATTCATGGAGCGGTGCCATCCTTGGACGCCCATTGTAGAGAGACGATGGCTTGAGGGGAGCCAACCCTCGCCGTTACTATTGCAGTCTGTATTCCTCGCTGGAAGCAGAGTCTTGTCCAGCCCCCTCGTACACACATCATCCTCGGAATTCTATGAAAGAGCGCGAGCTCTTTTCTTTCATCAACATGAAAAGAACACGACACTTGCTATTGTTGCCGTCTGCCTACTACAGTGGTGGAATCCGACAGGGCCCGAGAAGTTCTCAACTAACACCAGTGGTTTCTGGGTTCGCATCGGTGTTGAACTTGCGTATCAGGTTGGACTTCACAAAGAACCAGCAGATGGGCCGTTCAAATGTTTTAAGCGTCGCCTCTGGTGGATATTAGTTGTAAGCTATCCTGAATGATGTTCCAACCAAGACGGTTGATCGTTTCTGACAAAGGGGTTAGACTCGCGACAGCATAATCTCAGTGGGTACTGGGAGGCCGAGGACTATCCATCTCGAGGACAGCACCGTGAAGCCACCGACATTGGCCGACTTCCCCGTTCCAGATACCAATGCCAACCTTTTTATCGCATACGTAACCATTTGCAGACTCATGGGCGATGTGGCAGAAGCTCAGCGACGACAAACTCTAACACCTTCTTGCAAACAACGACTCGAAGACGCCTTGTTTCGCTGGCTCAAGGGACTCCCAAACCCGCTTCAGATATCTCACAAACAAGGCGATACATGGAAACCAGCACCGTATAACTTTGAAGCGCGCCAGCTCGCAGTTCCGTACTTTGTATCTCTTATTATGCTCCACCGGCCCACAACTGGTCAGGCTTCCACATCGACGGTGTGCTTGTTAGCCTCGTCGTTCGTGGTGGCCATTCTCGAGGATTTCGTGTCTAGGGATCAGCTACGCTATCTCGGTCCCGTTTTCACATTTTACGCGCTGGCAGCAGGTCTCGTTCAGTTGACCGCCTTCCGCCACGAATCTTTGCACGAAATTGCCGAACATGAATTCAACGTCATAAAAATAACGCTTGAGGAGCTCGGAAAGCGATGGGGGTCCGCCCACGGAGCGCTTCGGGGGCTAGTGAAGGCAAAAGAAGCAATCCAACAACAGCCCCGTAACCCGGAGTATCCGCCGCCCCTGGATACTGATATGGCTGCCCTATTCGCTGATTTTGGGCCCGAACTCTGTAGAATGTGGAAGGTTGGCTTTGAAAGCCCGGCGGATCAAGCTCGTACTGCTATCCTGGACAATGCAGGACACCTTGAGAGGTGGGACGACAGAACAGAATCGACGCCTTGCGGTGAACCACATCGGTCGCTGCAGAATCAGGAAGCTGTGGAAGGTTCTACAACACCCAGTCGCGCCGGCTTTACAGACCTTGATGGGTCTGGAGTTGAGGGCATGGGGCTGTTTGAAGACTCGCTGGCGCATGCAGAGGGGTCTTGGCTTTTTGAGGATCTGTTCGACTTCGTCAAGTTCTGAGTGGTGACTAGACAGCTAGCTTAAGAATAGAATATAATCACTTTTTGGTATTCTTTTTAGGTATACAATATCTGTTGCTCGGTGGTTATCACCAGTACGTCCCAGGTCACAGGTATGATCCGACCGACGAACGACCCTTATCAGCAAGCGCCGGAATTGTGGGGGTGTCTTCATAAGACAAAAGTGCCTGTCATTGTAACGTCGACAAGCAGCTAAGAGTACCTTTGGAAGGTGGACGATCAGCTGGGGCTGGCCAAGTGTGTTCACCCACATCCCGGATGACCACCTTTAAAAGCGAATGATCGACCACTACGGAGATGGTTACTTGATGGAGGGGGCAAGGATCAGTTTCAGATCCAACTGTGTGCATGGCATTTCAGTCACGGATTGGTGCATTGCTCATAGACGAGAACTTAATCGGCCAAAGACAGGGATCCTCTATTTATCCGTTAAACCCCTGTTGCTTGCAGATCCCTACACCTTCCTCATTTGTAAAGGTCCCGTGAAAGGTGAAGTTAAATATACTGCTTAAATGCCGTGGACCCCCGCCTAGTTCCAATAATTACTGGACCAATGACCAAGCTAGATGCATCCTGTCTCAATCTATCATATACTACTTGTCACTGTTGCTGCTTCTGGTCTCCGTTGTCAGAACCCATTGACTTTGGCGGCTATGGCGGACCGAAAGGTAAGCGTGGCAAGTTCTTGCTGTGAAAGGGCGTACTAATGAAAATCAATTGTCAAGTCGATTTCTTATACTTTTGAGGGGCTGGAAGGTTTTGAGCATTGCAATCAGCCTGCGATTGAGTGAGCCTTCTCGTATCTTTCTTAATATTGGAGTTTGACAAACAATTTCTTGTAGCATTGTCGTAGAAGATACTGGCGCCAATCACTGGAGGAGCAATCGAATGATGCCTCCCACATCATTCCCTCCGTGAGTACTATTATGGTAGCACCAGATAATCTCGAGCTAATGTTTTCGCGCCCTAGGCCTCTAACTCAAGATGCCATTGAGAAGCTGAAGAACTTGAAGGGTCTGGTTGTGAAGGAAGTTTCTGAGTAAACTTGATCTTATAGAACAAAGAGGGATGAACGGGATGTTCGAAATGAAATTGTACTTGTCACCATCGTAGACGAATAGTTTGTTACAATACAGAAGGATACTCATAATATTTGGACGCAAAACGCATTTGTTCTGTAGCAGCTTGTCTGAGATTGGAATTAATAGTTAATGTCGTTAATCAAAGACTTTTTCCTGCTGGATTATTCCAACGGGCTTCCCTTAGTTTCTCAACAATAGTAAACTTCAACTTTCTGATATCTGGCACTAGAATACTTCGAACCTTGACAGCGGACTGACAAGGAATCAACTATGTTAAGTTATTTCGGTGCACATTTGAAAATATGGCTGTGGAAGTGATAGCTATGATGCATCATGGAAAACACATAAAGTAGGCTCACGGAGTTGGCAACTATAATTCAATCTCAAAACAAGATACTATTTTCAGAGCTCTATGAAAGTCCTAGCTAGCACAGATTGCTAGTATGCCGGCAACCGTTGCGTGCATCTTCACTATCAGCTATGTACAATCACCTTCTCTCTCAATCCAAACTTGTCTCCTCCAATCATGTCCTCCTCCAGAACCTTTATATACTCGACTGCCTCCTAGGAACAAGGTTCCAAGTCTGCGTAGCCCAAGATGCCTGGGTAAGGCACTTAAGCGTTGGCGTCGATGAAAGAGCGAAGGCTGCCAACGCGGGCGTAGACGCCAGAAAGGTCGGGGCGGGCACATCCATCACCCCAAGAGACAACACCGATGAGAGTGCGGGTAGAGGCGTCAATGAGAGGACCACCGCTGTCACCCTGGCAAGAGTCCTTGCCACCCGCCTCAAGGCCAGCGCAGACCATGTTGGTGGTGATCTGGGAAGTGCTGTACTGGGCACGGCAGGTAGCACGAGAGACAATAGGGACAGTGACCTTCCTCAAGCTGACGGGAAGGCTGCTGCCACCCTCAGTAGTGGTACCCCTGCGTTCCTAGTTAGCCTTGTCTGTTGACTATACTCGCAACGAGATACTTACCAGCCGGCAACAATGGCGGAAGATCCACTAGTAGGGTCAGAGCCGGAAGCGGCCAGCGAAGCATAAGAGATGGTAGAGCTAGTCGGGATGGACGTAGACAGCTTCCAGATGGCAACGTCGTTGTTGAGCGTGCTGCTGCTGAAGCTAGGGTGAACAGTGATCGAAGAGACACCGACAAGAGTACCACCCGAGTTGCGGTTCTGCGAAAGACAGATTAGATTTGTGCTCACTGCCTCTTGTGGGATAAGATACTTACAAGAGATCCGGCACGAACGCGGACGCTGCTGGCGCTGACGCTGGAGCAGTGGGCAGCGGTCAAGACGGTGTTGGCGTTGATCAAGGTTCCTCCACAGAAGTGGCTGCCGCTCTGAGAGAGACTGACAATGAAAGGAAAGTCACCAGAGGAGGCGGCTTCTCCACCGACGATTTGGTTGACAGTAGGCGCCTGGGGGAGGGCTGCGACCATAGGCGCAACGAGGGCGCTGATGAAAGAGAGCTTGAAGACCATCGTGAAAGCTGGGCTGGGAGACCTTTGAGAGTACCGAGTTGAAGAGAGGAGAAGAGGCTGTTGGTTGAGAGTGAGATGTTGTGACTTTTGCGATCTCTAGTTCCCTTTATATAGAGAAAATTGTCTACCAAGGTCCAAGTCTGGAGTTGGTTTACCTGCCTCTCTGGAACTTGTTCCCGCGATAGAGTCGTCTGACGATAGCTTCAAAGGACCTAGAGCGCGTACCTGCCTTTCTGGTACTAAACTCCGTTGTTCCGTCGTCTGGCTCGGTATTTCAAGAAGGTATTAACCTTATCATACCCCTGTGCAAGTGATCGGCAGTCATAGATCCTTGGCAACAAGGATCAATGCCCCGATAAGGCAAGTCGATAAGTCAATCGTCCACTGGGGTATTTTAGCAAGGCGGTAAAATGGGAGTTTCGGTAGTTGGCGAATGGTCGAAAAAAGAGTGACGAGTGATGCCCTTTGTCCAAAATGAAATTGCAAAGCGCTTACAGCAACCAGTAAGCTTGATCAAGTCCTAATTGAACATTTTTGCAGACTCCCTTAATGGAAGGATAAGCGTACTATTACCGATTAACTCCAGCATAAAACGGTCGAACAAGGATCAGCCGCTGCTGCACTACGACTCTAGGCGGGTTTCATGCTTTAGTTCGGTCTCGCACATGGCCTGGAGCCGACATTCTAGAAGTGGAAATAGCTATGGATCTTTTGTAGCTGTCACTGCGCAATGATAACCCTGAGATAACAACATCACTCGGACGCATGGATAGCCCGCTCTATATGCAGGTGATAGTGATGGCACCATTCAGGTTTCCCATGAAATCGCTCAAGCTAAAGTCCACGAGGGGATCCTTAATATTTGCTACCTTCCCAAGATATTTTTTACCTTCCCAAGACAGCAGTCAGAGCCGTCTCGTATTCTTTTCAACCCAGCCCTGCTGACAATTTCAGCAGTCTGTCTATTCGCGTCGGACTGTTTGTTTTGTCCGTCTGGCTTGGTCAGACCGGACTGCTTGTCTGATCCCGTCTTAAGACTAAACTATTAGTCCGGTTATGTTTTCCAGACTAATAGTCTAAGGAACATCACGTGCCTCATGCTTTTCAGGACTATTCCCAACTTTATTATAACGCTATGCTCTTATCCCAGCTTTTACATCTGTCTATCTATACGCGCTTAGAGCTCCAAAAGCCTCGTTGCCATCAGCATCCCATGTACAACTCACATAAACGTAATAGCACTGGGACAGAGGATAATTAACGGCATATTTTCTTTGCGTTATAGGAACCTGTCCCTAGCTGAACTATCAGAGTGCTCTTACCCTAAGATCGTAGACACTCTGCAAAATTCAAGGCCTAACCATTTAGTTATAGGCCCGTCGCTGTAAACTCAGCCTTGGACAAGAGCCGCTTTGTCTTAGCGGATATATGCAGAATAGATAAGATGTCGATCGCTATTAATAACTAGAGGAACCCTCTTCGCTAAGCTAATTTGTTACGGCTTGATCCCAGTAGTCAGAGTGTTAAGAAGATTGGTGGCTCGATATTATTGGCTGGCTTGTGTTAAGAGTTGACCAAGTTGGCGTAGACAATCTCTTGGATTATCTTCACTGCGTGCAGCACGTGCTAATAGATGATTGGTCTTATTTCACAACAGCCAGTATTCATCTCGGTTTAACCGGACTAGAGACACATTTCACTGGATACCGCGTTGAACCGTCTGTGCATGGAGGAAGGATCGACAAGCCTTTAACCAGCCCAACCCCTTCGAAGAGAACCTAAGAGCCAAGATCTACCAAAGTTGATACAGCCCTACGGTTCTATTTTCGATTTGGGGCTGTTGTAAACATGTAAATACCAGTATTAAAACCAGAAAGAGTAACTGGGGGCAAGGCGCACTCTGGATTCCTTGGACCAAACGGTTTCCGCTGAGAGCGAATCAATACCCCGCCACAAACGCCACTCAGCCCCAGGATTCTAGGTTAGTGGGATGGAGTTGATGTATAACAAACAGGGCAGAGTCCTTCAAAGCCATCGTGTCATGGCGAGAATGATCCAAGTAAGGCATAACGGATGGGCCTCATTGATGCGTCACGCAATACTGCGACAACCAGAATGTGCCGTGTGGCCAACCTCGCCTGCAAACCTGTCAAGTGTCGAATGAGAGCTGGTGCGGCTGAACCCGACCATGGACAAGCTGCATGATGACATTCAGACAAGGCGGATCATTGGCAGAAAGACAAGTAGGACCTCGGCTCCGGTAACACAAGGCGTCTCACGAGGCCATTACTCGGGAGCCCACTTCGCCCCTGAGCCCCCAACTCGCGAGAAATAACCAACATGCAGCTGTCGGGTGATGACCGACAGTTGCTTGGCTCAGGTTATCAGGGGTAAATCCTTATCAAATTGAAAAAGCCACTATTCGCGTGGGTGTGAGGCAGATAACCAGCTGCAAACGCCACCGACTTGATTTGTAGAGGAGGCGTATTTTATCGAATCCTCATCAATCCCATTTGTACCGGCACCTCCCCCACTTAATATTGCATCCCCGTATGCACCCGACTCAACAACTCCAGCAATACTTTCTGAGGACGTTACCCATCAACTTGACACAAAGCTATCATCACCAAAGAACCACGATTACATCGACAAAGAAGCCAGTTCCATGTCCGCTCGCTCGAGTTTCTCAAAGCCCCACGCTTCCCTACGTCCAAGGACGGCAGGCCTAGGCTACCATGGCAACCCGGTTGCCGTCCTGGACATGAAGTCGGATGAGGTTCGACCGCTGGACTTGACGGACGTTGAAGGTAGCACGATCTTGTTATCCCACTTTGATCACTTCACCACTAACACATCTATTCAACAGGCAAAGGGTACCCCTCGGTAAAGATTTCTCGATGGAAGAACAATGTCCACATCTACCTCCCTCGGCCGGGCAGTGAAGAGAAAGAGTTGATCGCAAAGGTCAATTTTCGGAGTATGGGGGTCAGGTACAACCTACACAGACTGCTTGGAGCCGGACCGCAACTCTACGTGGTAAACGCTTGAATATGATCACATTAGTCACGAAGGGTGCATGTTTCGGTGGGTTTATCGGTCGGAATGGCTTATTTTACTGTTTTTACTTGTTGATTTTTCCCTACTAAGGATATTACCGAAATTGCATGGGTATTGTTTAGATAGACTTGAGTAGCGACTACCTTGGTACTTTATTAGAACGCCTGAATGAGTCTTCCGTCAACGATGCTTCGACTACCCCTGGCTGTCAGACAGGAGTGCAAATAAAAATGCGACCTACACAGCCATCCCTTGTATTAATCTGTATAAACTTGCATGATCACTCGCCCGCTCACTGTGACCGGGTTGAATGTGACAGTTACTCGTCTAACATGCACTCTACCCAGGTCGGTGATCATAAAATTCCGCCACTCTTGACCATGCTTAATGGCACGCCCGCCCCCCAAGATTTGTACTGTGTATCTTGGAAGAGACGGAACTTCCAATTATAGAGTGTCTAAGGAAGAATGGTGGCTTTGGCCTGCTGAGGTTTGCTAGGGGCTGTGAGGAGCTGAAAGACGAGATTTGGGTGACACCGCAGGCAATATTTCAAGGCCCCCAGTAACAGGGCATACAGCTGGGAGGTCAAAAACGGCTGGCGGCTAACTAACCTCAAACTTGGCAAATTTCAACACGCGAGAAACGCCAAAGTCTCCGACTCACGGTTTGCATTTCCAACCGTATCCGTGTTGATGCAGTTCAGAACCACCGAAATTGACCAGGGCGTTGTTAATCGAGTTTTGAGAGCTCCGAGGAATCATAGTCTTTTCAGGATGAATCCGTATCAGTTGGTATCATCGTCAGCCCACGCAGACCACTAGGCTGTGGCGTTTCGGGCTTTCACACCAACCTCCTAAATCACGAATAGGAGTTAAGCATATGGTAGAAGCGAGGGCTGTAAAATCACACTGTTACAGATCGGGTTGCGTCTGCATCAGGCTACCCGACACACCATTAAGAGGCGACTGGAAGCGCTGGGCGGCCAGAGCCTCGTCTTGCCAGGCATAAAACGGCATTGAGTCTTGTTTTTGTTAATTCGGAGCTTTTACCTCCGTAGTGAAACACGTGTATTCGCGTTTCATTGCAGTTCACTTGGTTTAGCTGTGTTTTACTCATCGAATCATCACACGCGCAAGGGTTGAAAGGCGATCTGCTTTACCATGACTACTCCGGCGTCTAACGATTCTCGTACTCGGGCATCCGAGGCTAGCGGATCTAGTACGGCAGAGAGCAACCCTCGTTTTCCTATTCGGGAGCCCCAATACATCTCGGATGAGGAAGGTCCTTGGGCCCAAAAGGCTGTGATAACATTTGGTAAGTTTTCATTGTAACAAAGATAATCAGGAAACTCATTTGCTCATATATGTCATTGTTCCAGACGGAGGCGGCATTCGAGGGTATTCAAGTCTCTTGATCCTGAAGAAAATCATGTTTGAGATTAGAAAATTGGAGTTAAGGCACCATGAGTACCCAGCGCCTAGCAGTGACTATTACCCGTGGATGGGAGGCTCGTGGAACGGCCCTGTTAGAGTGGACCCAGAGCCGGAGCGTGTTGACGAATATCTGCCGTGCCACTATTTTGATTATATGGCAGGAACATCGACTGGAGGGTAAGTAGTGTGATTACTCACTTTGCAACTCAAGCTAACATTTTAACAATAGCTTGAGCAGCATTATGCTGGGAAGGTTACGGATGTCAGTCGACGACGCTCTGGATGAATACACAGAGTTTGGAAACGCAGTTTTTGGTAAACCTAGGTGGTTTCACGAGCGTTCCGGTTTCTGGTATCCCCGGGCAAAGTTTTCATGCAGAAAAACGGGTGAGGCGTTTAAGATGGTGGTCTATCGCAGCCTTCAGCGAGAACGAGGCTGTCTGGGGGTGCACGAGGTGGAAAACGAGCAGTTTAAGTACAGAGAAGACCGTACTAGAACGTAAGCAACCATTTTATCTTCTCATTAACGCCAGGACAACTGATTAAACACAGTTCTAGCATGACCGTATCTTGGGCTATAAGGAAACACAGCGGGGTCTCTAAACAATACGTCTGGCGGAGCTATGATAACAACTTTACGCCAAGGTCAAATGACTCTAATGGATGGAACCCATCTAACGCAGGGCCTGCCCACACAACCGCGATCTGGGAAGTTGCTCGGGCAACAACGGCTGCTCCGAGGTACTTCGAGTCCATCAAAATCGGGGACAGAAAGTTTTTGGACGGAGGGATGGTGGCCAACAACCCCTCTTTGCTCGCGCTTCGTGAGATTAACGAGTTGCATAACTTGGTCCCAGCTCATTTTGTCAGCATCGGAACTGGTCTGAAGCTCAATGAGGGTCAAGAAGAAGAAGTCAAAGAGGATATCATTGAGGCACTGAGAAGAGCGTCGACCAAGGATGCTGTAAGACGCAAGCAGTTCTTGAAAAAGTATCTCGAGATCGGTCGCCACTGGACAAAATGGATGACCGACACGGAAGGAGAGAATGGGGTGAACGGATGGTGGTCACATTGCAAAGCCATCGGTCTGACGGAGAATGCGCATAGACTGAACGTCGATGGAAACCTTCACGCTATTCCCCTCGATGATTGGCGTCCCGCCAACACTGGCGATGCTACCTTGGAGTTCATCAAGTCGGAAACGGATTCCTATCTCCGACAACCCCGGGTCCGCGCGCATATCGCCTCAATTGCCAATAAGGCTGTGGAGATACGAAGACGGCGAGCTGCAACGGAGAGGTGGGAATCGTTTGCATTGGACGTCGAGTATTACTGCCAAATCTGTGCTCCAACATGCGTGAGGCACTACCATACGCGCGCAGGACTACAACAGCACCTCGAAGAGAGTGATCTGCATAAGGGGACAAAAGGGCCTCATGGTAGGCAGATGCTCCTGTCCGAGATTGAGCAGGCTCTCAACGATGGGAGAACTGCCAGGCACAGGCATGCTAGGACAATCCCCGATTGGTTGAAGGTTTACGAATGCTCAAGGCATCCGGTTGTAGGGGTTGCTTGATGCGTTTGAAGGACGATGTGGCGAGGGACTTGGATATGATCCTAATATCTGTATATATCCGTGTTTGTAGTACATGTTGCGAGCAAATAAATCTCTGTTATTACGTCTAGTAGTAAGAATAGGTATGAGGATCCATAATTTTAGAGACCAGCAAATACAATACAACCCCTGAAAATTTATCTAGCCGGTACCTCTTATGACTAAGCCTTCCCAACTTAACAAAGATACAGCTTTTTCAGCAATAGAGCCACCAAAATGCTTAAAAAAAATCTAAAAA
>JAAGWO010000212.1:0-36440 GCA_013266205.1 Fusarium decemcellulare
GCTTTTTATTATATAGCTAGGTAAGATTAAAAAGTTAAAATTAAGTAATTATATTAATATTAGTTATAATACTATAATATATAAAGATATTATATTCTTTATTATAGTAAAATAATACTTAAAAACCAGATAGATAAGAAACTTAATTATATTTATTATATAATAACATAGCTCTAAGCCTTAACTAACTTATTTAAGTTATCTTATTATAAAAGCTAGATAGCAAGTAACTAGATAGTTGATTTTAACTAGTTAAGACCCTGCTATAGACTAGATATACAGTCATTCTGTTCCTCTTGTCACTCAATTTGCGTTTGCATACCCTTCCTTAAACCTCGGGCTTCCTTCCATATACAACTACTTTTCTCGGAGTGGGATTGGCTCGTTTTCCAGAACGGGCTGATGAATTTGTGTGTCAGCGGGCATCCTAGCGTTGTTGGGTAAGCTGTAGATAGGCCTGGAAAAGACAAACACTAGGACATATGGCAGAGAGTAACCCGGCATATACCAGGCGTACTGAGTGTACTCCGTGTTGCAAGTTAACAAAAGCGTGCATCTGCTATGCTGTCTACCAGTGGCGATTAGGGATGTATATTACATAACAGGAGACATGAGAGACCTCTTTATTTTACTTCTTCGAGAAACATCCAATTTATTTATCGCACATATCATTTCTACCAAGAAAAGGTTAACCACGTCAATAAAGCGTGGAGAGCGCCTAAGGCTTGAACTTTAGAAGGAGCATCGACATAGGCTCAGCGATATTCGCCGGCGCCGGCATAAGCTGGCTCAATACGGCGTTGATGAACGCACCTGCTGCAAGCAGAACAACCAAGATATTGTATATCGAACCCGAAGCAAAATTGAAGACGATCCTCGTAGAGAATTCCGTCGTGTTGGGTTTAATTCCAGAGCGGCTACTGAGCTCAGATAACTAGCTTTGCCTAGTGACCCTGGCGAATTAGCTCATTTGGCAAAATGTTAAGAGACATCAACTCACTGCACGAGCGCGCAAGGCATACTCTAGCTTTGATGATTCGATCAAGCCTCGGATGGCTAGTGCTTATGCAGCCTACGCCGCTCGTAGCAGGGCTCGGTTGACCATCAATCTCGTTCGGGTCTTCGACACAACCCCACCTCTACCTCCATTTGTAGGGGGGTCATCAATCATCAAATCCCGCAACTCGTGCCGCTTAGGCGACAAAGACTGAGGCACAAGTCTTGCACGTGGATGCATCTATGGTTCCTCTACTTTAACGGCCAAATATGGCGGACCCTTTGAGCACAGCAGCCAGCGTCGTCGGCCTCCTGACGGCTGCCGCTCAAATCTCAAAAATTCTCGCCAATGTCATCGACAAAGCTCGCCACGCGCCCGACGAATGTAGTCGCATCAAATCCGAGGTTGACGATATTCAAAATGTCCTGACTACTCTTCAACTTTACATTGTTGGAACGCGCCGTGCTGCTCGATCGCGGACCTCTCTCATTATGGTCGAGCAAGTAGTAGCTACACTAGCTGCGTGTGTGACTACGTTCTCAGAGCTCGACACCTTTGTTATGGCCCTACAGAATGATGCAGACATGAAAATACTCGACCGCCTGCGTTGGGCGAGCAAGGACAAAGAGATCAAGGCTGTGTTGGTGCGACTTGAATCCCACAAGTCGTCATTAACGCTGATGCTCACAATATTGACCTGGTACGACATTGAACCTAGTTGCCTGCGATTCGAAACTCTTTAGATGCTAAGTGTACTAGCCAAAGCCAAGATGATGCTGAAAGCAGAGTTGATAGACTCTGTGACTTAGTAGAAGAGGTTCTTTTGCGCGATTCGACCCTAAAGGAACGACTAATTGCGCTAGAGGTACGCGACGAAACGGCAGAACCTCAAGATACAACAGACGCAAGGTTGAATCAGATGAGCATTGTCGACACCCCCGACGAGGCCAGTCCGCCCGAGGCTATTTCTTCACCAACCAATAAGCAACCCGAATGGCAGCGCAACCCTTACGGATTCGCCTTTGAGGAAATCTTGTTGAGCTCGAGAGCTTATCGAGTTGCCGCAAGAGACAACTCGGATGCCTTTTCTATCATTACTTCGGCTGGAAGGACCGCATCTTGGTCAATGCTCTCTGGCCTCAGTCTCTCCGAGGTCTCTCATATCGGCATTCAGGCCATCCCCATATATGCTACTGATATTGCTAACAAGGAGCATTATGACTTTTCACCTTCTGCAGGTAGCTCCGTACCCTTGGAGACCCCACAGCAACCCAGTCCGGCAAAGTCATCGCGGAGAGAGCGCCTCAAAATCCTGTTCCGAGCGCCACGAGGTTTGGAACCTGTACCTGAGCCAGAAGCTGAGCACCTACCAGCTGTTTTCGGAGTTCCACTCCGAGAGACCATTAGATATGCGAATGTTGCCATTAGTCGATTTGATGATGCCGGAAACTCCCAAATATACGGGTATATACCCATTACTGTTGCCAAAACATGTGACTTTTTGAAATGGGAAGGTTAGTCCCTCGTCAAGGCTACACTTGTATCTACTGACGCGGTCTCTTTAAATAGCTACACACATTGAAGACATCTTCGCCACTGCTGGAGATTATGTTCGTATGAGCAAACTGCAACAAATCTTTGACTCGCCCCCCGATTACGGCAAGGGTCTCGATTGGCAAGGATGTACAGTTCACGATGCAGCCGGCATCCTCTTGCGATATTTGAAGAGCCTCCCTGAACCAATAATCCCGTACTCTTGCTACGAAAAATTTTTAGAGGAACTCATGCCATTTGCCGATCGAGAGTTGACCACCGAAGAGTCTGCCGATGTATTGGAGGTAGCGACAAAGCTCGTCAAAGACTTGCCACGGCTTAACCGCCAGCTATTGCTCTACGTACTCGATATAGTGGGCGTTGTTGCGTTCTGGTCTGATCACAATAAAATGACAGACGTTAGGTTGGTCAGCGTGTTCCAGCCATCGATAATCTCTGGGCCTCCAGATAAGATGGACGCTGAGGCACATCATATGACAGCCAGTGTAGCAAAGCTGTTAGTCAAAAACGAAGCAAACATCCTGGGTGCGATAGGGTTCAATTGACAGGGGTAGCTTTTGTATAGGCATGGACCAGATGCAAAGTGGTTCTGTTTCTCTAGTCACTCGTCTTGCATTTGTATACCCTTTTTCAAGGCTCGGGCTTCCTTCCATATACGACACGGCTGTTGAGTGATTAGCAAGCAAGAACCGAACAGGAAATGAGGGGCGTATACACTGGTGAGTATGCATGGATCTTGGAGTTGTTCAAGTCCTTTCTCACCTCAGTCAGAAAAGTCCGAACCTCTTCCGCAGACCATCCAAGGCCTCTAGTCAGCGGCGCTAAAGTAGCTGCCTCGAGGAAAGAGGACGAATTCTCATTATGCCAAGCTCCCAGCTCCTTAAACCTCTTGTCTTTTGGCCATTGGTTGATAGGCCACTTGAATAGTGTTTCATGGATATCGGTGAACCCGACTTCAGCCATGAAACGCTTGAGATTTTCAGTCTTCTCATAAGGCCGGCCTAATTTGCCAGCAGCGTCGCGTAGATGATCGCACCATCGAAAGAGTGCGTGGTCTTTGGTGAGAGTGCCGTCATCGGAACAATGGAAGGCATCAATCTCCTGCACCTCCATGTAACCGCCTGGAGCGAGATTCCTGACCAAATTAGGGTTGCCGCAGTGGTAAGATAGCAGCTTAACTGGGGCCTACTTACTCGAAGCCTTTTCGCAGATAACCAGTCCAGTTGGTAACGCTGAAATTCATCATTCTACTATGAATGTAGTCAAATGGCTCAGAATAATTCCACTCCTCATCTATATCGTCAATGAGGAACTGCACATTCGGCGGAACACTCGATAGCTATTAGTATGTTTGACAACTCTGATCGTTGATCGTACGTACAAGCTTGGCTGAATAGGAGATAGATCAACGCCGACGACCTAAGTTATGCAGCGTCAGCCTTGGCCTCACATTTTAAGGACCATAGCTTCTACCTCGGCCTCAGGGTGCTCGTCGCCAAAGTCCATGGCCCAGATTCCTGTACCCGTGCCCAGATCTAGAACTCGTTTGACCTTGTGCCTAGGGAGGTTTGGGGGCGAAAGGCCGAGTTTGCTATCAAGCGTCAGGAGGAATAAATGGTGTTGGAGGTCTAGACCCATTAAGTATGAAAACTGCCATCATAGGTATGTGACAACATACCTAATCTTTCATTCTCTTGGTCATCGTTGGGGATATTATATTCTGTTAATGGAAGATTAAATCGCTAGTCCGTCGATGTCATTAGAAGTCAGCATTGACAACGTACTTCCATCCTTGTATCTGTGATAGGTCCTCCCATTTTCGTGGCGGTAGTCGATGATGGAACTTCTAATACTTTCAGTTGACGATGAGGTGCCCTGCAATAATGGCCCGGATCAGTCATCCCGCCTCTTTAGGGTACCCAGGGCATGGACCACAAGGCCAACCGTACATCACCGAGCGTGGAGTCCCGTTCATCAGCGACCTAGGCTCAAGATTAGCTCGCTGTGTCGTGTCGGTTAAGGGAACTTTACTTCATCGTCTACAATAATTGTATGGTCTCCTTCCCCTGTTGCCATCTCGCCGGGCTTTCTTGATCTTTAGGGATATAGGTACGAAGAGCTCATTAACTGGGGTTGGTCAAAGATCTGACAATACGTGGCTAGTTAATCTTTTTTCTTCTCATCCGAGGACAGCGGTGAGATTTAAATACCTCAATTGCACCCGCTGTCTCTCTGGGGTTGGGCCCGATCATGTCTGCATTGTTGTCTCTTTTCTCGCCAGAAGCTTTGCAGGGGGGACCAACAAACGCCAAGACGAGCTCTTTCCCATCTCGCCCCTTCCATACAACCTGGCCGGTGGCGCCGAAAGAAAAGGCCTTACCGGGATCCCGCCGGATGACATTCCAATTGGCCTTGTCCTGCTTTTTTGAAGATTTCTGTACGAAGGGTCGCGGATGCGTGCGAGCATTCCGCCTGCCTTCCTCAAATGGATATAGATTAACGGGGCGTAGACTACAGTCACCGAAAGCATCCAACTTCATCTGGCGCCCCAGAGGTTGCGGGGTAATCGCAACGTAAGCTAATTATCGGGCCATTAACCCTTTGGTGATGAAGTCGTGGAGGTGGCCCGATTTATGTTCTCAAACTGATTACTACACTGTTGGAGCGAGTTCTGGCTCATGTGTCAACGTCTCTGGGTAGTTGGCGGCACCTGGTAGTACAGTTCTCTGCCTCTTTTGCTCAAGACCAGAGGACGTAATTGCATGAACCCCCCGCAGCCCGCACCTAGCAAAAATGATCGTGACACATCTGTCATCACCGTTATCATTAGTTGACTCTGGCCGTGGGTTATATCTTTGAGATACCTGCCTAACTTAAGCCTGCCTAGGCTTACTTAAGTAACAACTAAGTTGGTCTTTAGCTATGAGGCTATAGGCCTGAAGACTTCTCGCTTGTTGCTACGCCTAGGTATAGGACTCCTTAGGAACGATACCATGAACCGGTCCTTTGCAACTTGACCAAGCAATGAACCGCCTAAGGGGTAACCAGGCAATGGGTACTCTCGGAGAATGATGTTTAGCCCGGTAGGACATCCGACCATTAAGAATCCCGAACTATAGGCTGGGTCCTTATTTTGTTGACTCAGTCATGGATACTGTCATCAACTCTAGGTTGACGATAGCCAGATCCTAAAATTTGCAAAGCGCTCTAAGAGCATTGTCTCGCTTCGCCATCCTAGGACCTGTGTAGGGATCAACTGGTTCTGTTGATAAGAAATGCGTGTCGGCACTGCCTTATTCTAGTTACAGCGAGATATCAAGACGACTCTTAAAATCTGTGCGAGAGATTAGCGCCTCCTAGAAGCAACAACGTTTAGCCCATTAGAGCGGCGTCAATGGGCAAAACAGGTACTGCCCACAGCATTTCTCTTTTCCCCTACTCTTTCCCTAGAAAGCCGGGCGAATCAAGTCGCTGCTATCTATAATCAGTAGCTTTATTTAGTTACACTGCTTATTTAGGATTCTCTGGTCAAATCGCCGGAATCTCTACGAAGTATATGCGAAATGCTACGACCTAAGGATTTGCGAGGCGAGACCAGCCGATCATTCAGACAAAATGGGCAACTGATAGTTGGCTAAGAAATTGATCTTTAAAGCAGAAGCGCTTTGTAAAGTATCCTATGTAAAACAGGGCGTGTATAGGATTAAGTCAAGTAGAGCTTAGAGCTAACACGAACGAAAGGCAAGACCTGTTCCACCACTCGAACTAGATGCATGTCTTCCCACACTGCTTGGCATCCTTCCAGTATTCGCAGTCTAAATTCAAATGTGAGCATAATGCAAGGCCAAACTAGACTGTATACTAGCTTGGGCTGATAGGAGGACTTACGGCCCTTGACCCAGTGGCCCTGGTTATCAGTCCAATAAGCACAGTAATCCCCAAGGACATTGTGTTTCTGGGTTCCTGTCTTGGGTTAGCACATCTCCCGTTCCCGTTTCCAAATTATGAGTCGAAACTCACCTTCCTGAGTGCACGACTCATGGTAGAAGCCTGTGAAGCCATGTTAGCCTCCTGACGTACACAGAAATGGTTTCTTTTCTGAGCATCGGTGGGCGACTGTGTCCGGCGAACCAGAATCACCATAAATCGCATTCTTTGTAGGGTTCTAGTGTTCGTAGTTTGTGGCAAAAGCTGCGGAGCATACTTACAATTGCCGATCTTGTGGACGTTATTGTTGGCGCGACTGTTTTTCACTTAGTCTCAACACATGGTTCGGTCCTGGGGGGAGCAGAGCGACGAACCGGACTCCATCGGCGCCAGTAGTCCAACCGTGGCTGCCAAGGGCGAGCGAGAGGGCAGTTGCCAGAATGGTGGTGAAACGCATGTTTGATAGCTGGAGGTGATGCAGTCAAACTGTGGTGCTGAGAAGTGTTGTGATGAGTAGAAACGGTCCGGGCTGCCTGGGAGCAGACCAGGTCATTTATATAGAATTCGATAAGGCTATCGATTGAAATGAAAAGTGACCTACTCTCTTAGAGGTGGCAGAGGAATGTCACGTCAGCCCACAGTAGATCCCGTAGAGAGATTAGTAAATCGCCGTTTCAAATGCTGCCAGGCAAGACACGGGACGTGAGTCCAAGCCGAGCTCGGACTGCTCGGACTTGGGCCCAATGCTAAGATTTAACTTGAGCGTCAGGAGGGACTTTTGCTATGCAATACCATCGCGCGGTGGGGAATATCCTGTACCTGACGTATGATCTACTTATGACTACCTGACAGCGGTCTGTCGGGTTCTTGATGGGTTGTAATAGCCAGCCTTGAGACCCACTTCCCGCAGTGAGATTATAGCTAGAATTGGGATCGCATGCGCTGATCATGGGATAAAGACTAGGGTCTTTTACTACACAATCAGCACTGCCCGTTTAGCTTGAACCAAGTTATCTAGACCGCCAAAGAGACTTCCATTTGTTGTCCGTTAGGCCAAGAGACTCTATTGGTGAAACCTAGTTGACAGCTTCACAGACAGCGGCGATGTTTTTAAAGCCTTTTAGTAGTTTAAGTCCCTAGGACCCTTCCAGCTCCCACCGATACAGCTGGACGAGATGGCAAAAGGATCATCTGTTGCGAAATATCAAGATATGCACAGTATTTTGTTAGGGAACTTCGCCTTTTTCATACCCTAGTCACATCATGGCCTTACCAATGAGAAGGATCAACATGCGGTTCTAGTCACTTGGCATTTAACGTAGACAAGGATGGTCTACACGTTATATCCCTCTGCTGAGATGCAGGCCCATAGGAGGATGCAGACCTTTGTATGCAGATGTAAGTTCCTACCCCTGAACTAATCTAATAAGGATAGGGTGTCATCTTGTCCCTAGCTTCCGCCTGTTAGCGCCAGCCCTTTTTAAAAGTCACAACAATCACCACCACTCAAACAGCCACAGCTACTGCATTTAATCTTAGGCTGTTTGATATGTGCAGCGGAACATATCGTTAGCATGATTACATCCCATATTATTTAGACCGACCAGCTCGAACTTGGACATTCCTTTCCGTTGACTTAGATTTCGTGGTGTGTGTGATCATCGTTTGTTGTGACAATGGACCATTGGACCAAATAGCCAAGAGTAGGAGGCCCCCCGTACCTGCCGTACAGGAACCAATGGCACATAATGCTTCGCCACATTTTTGATTAACCGCGAGATAGTGGAGATATCTCCACTCCCAAGTTACACTGTGGGGTAATGAGTTTTCGGTCTCAGCCCTAATTAATCTCGAAGAGTCCGAAGAGTCCGAGGTCAAGGCTCCCTGGTCGTCAATCATGCAGCCCGAACACGGCAGAAAACACAGCCGCCAACTAGAATTATTCCGTATGTTGGGGTCCTAAGCTGTATGCTGATCCTTCTTGCCAGCCCTGGAGTTTATTCCTTGGACGTCTAAGTTAGCCGAAATATGCCTTCCCCTCAGAAATACAACTTGATCGGATTCGAGCAAGACGAGATAACTACTCGCTAGATCGTGCTAGGGACTTCGTCTTGCGGCGTGAGGTTACCGCGGCCCCTCTAGTTGGGCCTCTTTTTGAGCTTGACTTTACTGCGTTACCCTTGACTGCTAGGTCGCTGAATCGGGAAGCTGGCGATAAGTATGTTTCTCGAGGTTATCGACGCTTACCCTGGACCCGTAGATGATGACAGCGGGGCTACTAAAGGGCGCCTAAATACTGGCTACCCCTGACCTTTATACCTTAGGTGAGGGAGTCCCGTAACCTATAAAAACGATTGTTCTGGCATTTGATCTAGCGAAGTGCTACGACTTGTACCCACCCAGTCCAGATCCTGACATCAACTGCAGACAAACCCACCAAGTTCTGATCAGGCCTCAGCTCTTGCAAGCCACTGTAGAAAAAACTGGGCAACCAAACCATAATGCAGTATCTATGCCGATGTTGCATCCATTCACGTACGCCGCCTTCTTATTGGTACAAGTTGGGGTTACAGTGATACAATAGCATTGGAGCCACCCGGCTTACACTATAATTGGACAGAAAAAGGGCCATGTGACCTTTGTGTTGGAAGAGTACTGTACTCCACTACCTGTGGGCTTAATTATCAGTTTGTGCGGAGAAAATGGCTCAAACCTCATACCTAAATTAATTGCTTCCTGCTGAATTGATACTGATATATCACGATGGTCTATGTAAGTATTGCACTAAATACCAGGGTGTCTTTACGCTAATACTTGCAGCCTGGCACAGTTTATCCTCGTGACTTTAAACTCTGGTGGTCCACCATTGGCTCCAATCTATATATACCGCATGGTGTTTTTACAACTTGTCGCAGGCAATTCATAGACGAGTCAGCTCGCACAGAGCGTTTCGCGCAATGCATGCTGGACTCGGTTGATTCGTTTTCCCAAATCGGAATGGGTGCTGGAACTACACTTCTGAGCCTCATTCCAGCGGGCTTGGCTTTGATCCCATCCCAAGGCCTCGGCGTCAGTGAGGCCTGGCACATAGGGCCTTCTTATTTTTTGTTAAGTATTTTTACCGGAAATACAGGCCCAGGAGTGTCAGCAAGTGCCATAGCGAGAAACATTTGGGAAAACAGGACTGGAACTGATCTTCTCGTAACATTTGAGTCGAGGAAGCTCATGTTACAAGGGTGGTCGCGGACGGCTCTCACATCTTGTGCGTTTCTTTTCGCACTAGTTATCATTGCCACCACCACCATACTCGGTCTTCAGACTGTCCTTACATGGCAAGCTCATGTCTGGTGGTTCCCCTTGTTGTGGGTTTTACTTCGCATGGCACCAGGGCTTGTCGAGCTCGGCCTTTTGGGTATCATCCGGTGGATGCTCGGGCGACGAGGCTTTGCCGGCAATGAAAGGACAAGACATGCACTTTGGCTCCTTCTTATCTCCGTTCGGGCTGTTTGCCTTGCTGGGAACGGCGTTATTATCATTTTTGGAACAGCTGTGCTTGGGTCTTCCACCCTGATAGATGGAGCAACAGCTAGGATTTATCTGTTCTGTCTGCCGTCATTGTATGCAGTCATGCATTTACTGCTTCTGGCTGCCTATATGCCGGCAATGCCCGAGGCTGACGGAGTTTACGTGGACGGGGTAGCGTTGCAGAGTCAAAAACCACTGTTTAGCCAGGGAGAAGGATCCGTAGCCAGGGCTAGGTCACCAGTAGCAGCACGCACGACTGTATAGTAAAGTGAGGGAAGGTTGCCGAGAAGGCCAGCCCCAAGACGGGGTACAGGCGGGTAGGATTCCGCAAGTCCTGGGAAATCTGCTAATTCCTCACTAACGCTACACAAACAGGATGTTATTGAGGATTCTGGCAAGGACATACGATCCCGTAAGCGAACACAGAATCTCCTAAGAAGGCCACTGGCGCTGATAATTTGGCTAAATAATAGTTCCGTACTATTACTAGTCGGGCTCTTTAACATATCAACGGCCGACGATCCCTGTTGTGGGAGAAACCAGGTTTCTAGTTTAGAATATCAGCGATTTAATTTATTCCAAGGTGGGAGGTTAACCAAGCATTGCTACATTGCCCATAGAAGTGATTAATCTCTAAAGCTCAAACAATCCTACCACTAGGCAGCTGAGAGCTCTATCGAGGCCCCAAATCAGGCGACACTCCGACAGACCTGGGGCTTATATACTACTACATTACTCTAGTTGCATCAAATTTGGCTGTGGCCTAAGTAACCGGCTGTAATGCATCTAGACCCTTCGTCTGACCCTTTGGATTGATGCTTGCGCCTCAATCGGGGTCCCCGTGGCCTCGATTCCTTCGTGGCTGGGCCTCCACTTCTGACACCCTGCGACAACACAGACAGGCCTGGCATGCCAATTCTCAATTCCGTGTGATTCTCTTCTGCCTTAACCTTCTGACCAAACAATTGCGACGCTGGAAACCTCGTTGCTTGTTTGATGGAGCTTCAGCAAATTGGCTGCACCTCTCTCTCACGCTCTCTTGCCACCCCATCCAGACAAATCGAGTTCGTTCTATTCCCTCCGCATCTCTTTGCATCTTACACCTTAGCTTTCCGACCGATAAAACAGTTCATTCTACATGTTGCAATCTCGATCTGTATTCATTCAACTTCCTTCCCTTCTCTTCAAGCAACAACCATCGTGCTATTCGACCTACTCAGGATCTTTCGGTAACGATACAGTACGTCTTGGGGCGCCCAATTCAAGATATCGGTGGGTCCATCTGTGCTGATTTATCTGACTATTTGACTTCAGGAACAAAGGGCCTGTCTGAGAAAATAACCCTCTCGCCCCTGCACACAGTTGGTTGCCTTGTTGAGTAAACAACCAATACTGCCTCAACTCTCACAGCAGCCACGCTTCTATTTCCAATCCTATTTAATTAACAGGGTCTTGATTCTGAATTATTTACATAGCAAACCTGTTTTTGCTTTAGAACTACACCATGCGATATAAACGTAAGAAAAACACACGAGTTAACTAACGGTTGTCTCTCTAGTGTATCAATATCATACACTACCTTTATGTAATATAATTTCCTCTGTAGAGCTTGCATCCCCTTGCCCGATATGGTGGGCCCCCAAACCTGACGCCGACCTATTGTTATGGTTAATATCAGGGCCTTCCTCATTTCCCAGACGTTCAAAATATCTCTGGCCAGGGTTTGAGCCTCCAATTCGATCGATCGACCTCAGCTCCGTCGGTGCTCCGCGTCGGCTACTGTGCCTTCCTTTACTATCTGTGATGCTGTCGAATTGGCTCGAGATCATCAGCATGAGCGGCCGCAAGGTCGGTAGACAGACAGCGATAACTCCGCAAGCTACCTCAACAACACACCAGGTGCAAGCTGTGGCCAGCGTCCCTGCAGCAGGTGAGTATATAACCCATAAGGCGTTACGCCATATACTTACACGTTGTGTCGACGGGGTCGAATTGCATGATGGTTGTAAATCTATATATGCTGGCGAATAGAACACTATCCAAATGTCAGTTCGTCAATCTAAAGCGAAGCATGGGGAAAATGAACTCACAAGCTGCCAAGAAGGAACATGATACACAGGGAAAGTCTTTGAGCGAAATTGGCGTGCAGCTTCCAGACTTGCCCCATTGGCATGGCTAAGATGGCAATATCGGTTCCAATATTTGGAATCGCATTGGCGATGAAGGAGGCTTTGAGATTGATGCATGTACCGTCAATCAATGGTAGCCAAGCTTTTTTGATGGGACTACATTGGAAGATGGAGACGGCAACGATAGAGATCCACCAAGCAACAACGATGGCAGCTATAATAGCCGCACCTAGCCTGAAACCACGAGACGGGAAGATGCGCAAGTACATCTGCAGCAGAGCGAACTTGACAAGCATCACCGCTGTGACATAAATGCACTCGAATGCTAGAAGAAGCTTGAAGAAGACGACTTGGTCCGCATCGGCCACGGTGATGGCGTGTTTACCAAGCCCATGGCTAATCACTGTATTTGTCAGATTGGCGTTTACAAGAGTAGGATTCAACTCACTGGCATAGTTGATCGCGCCGGTTAAGAAAACAAACACCTATAGGACAAACTTTGGGTTAGACTGATCTACGCCATAGAGAGGTGAGAAACATACCAGTGCAGCAATTGTCATCCAGTCGTCAGTTCCATAGCCAAGTCTGATGTAGCGCGCCCAGACACGTAATGCGACGAACAGGACAGAGAGAACTAGCACGACTGTTGTAGTAGAGTTGAGTTCTCTGCTTCGATCGGCTTGCGGGTCGACGCGGATCTGGAGCTCCGCCGGAGCACCCATTGCTCTAGAATTGAGTGAGGGTAGGTGTTCTTGGAAACGATAAAGTTGATGCTGTGGGGAGGGACCCAACATGAAATAGGCAATCGTAACGGCGTAGGATCTTCAAGAAGGGTGTCAGCGGGTAAGCCGCCCGTACTTCCCATCTTCGCTATTGGTTCACTTCTTCAGACTTCCTCTTGGATCCTCGTGCCGCAAACTTACCTGTTCCCCACCCTGCCCCTTTCCTCGGAAATTCGAAAGCGCTAGTGACACGGCACAAGAGACTAAGTCGAAAACTTGGGGTTAGGAATGCAACAGTACTTATTCCGGCTCCTCTGCTGCAGGTTTGTCTTTGTCGATCATTCTTGATCACCACCTTCTCATCAAGAACCATGTCCACTATGAAGCCTACCGTTGCTTTTGCCCCTGGCGCCTGACACACTGCCGACTATTCTCGATGTTGTGCAGAATACGCTCCATACCCACGGCTGGCCCACAGCGGCCGTAGAATATCCTTCAGTAGGGGATGAACGACTCACCAAGCGACTTGCTGATGATGCGAACGCTGTGCGTGCTACCGTCAATCTTTGCGATACCGACGCAAATATTTCGCGAGTCATAGATATTATCAAGATGCCATTCAGAAAGCAGACAGAGGTTTGTATCTTGTTGCCCCTGCATACGGCACATGTCAACTCCGCGTTCAGGGACCTCTCTAGGTACGATTATCGTACGTTAAAGGATCGCCTGTTTAGGAGTTTAGTGCGGAGCGATGACCTTTAGCAAACGGAAAAGGAGATCAAGAGGCCGAAAAAGCGAGCAAGGGTAAGCACTAAAATGTCGGCAGATCGAAATGCACTACGAAGCCTCGCAAAGAAGGAATAGCGTTGACAGCGCGTTAAGGGGAAAAATCGACTTCGGAATATCCGAAGCCTCTCTGGTGGCGTTAGCGCGTGCCTTCGGAGTTAACATCTTAAAAAGTCTCCGCTGTGTAGGCTTACTTCAGTTAGTCTAGTCTGGGTCTAGGAAACCGGTCCGGAGGAAACTAACCACATCAGTTGTGAGTTGTCACTTACAGGCCCGAGCGGCCGGCTCCGAGGAAACCAAGAAACTGGGGCTATCTACTGAAAAGGCCCTTTTTAAAAGGACTGCTGGAGGAAGCACATTGAGCCAACCACGAGATCGCAGTATCATTCTCCTTATTAAGAGCAAGACATCTACAGGAGCGATCGTCTAAGATCTGCTTATTTAGGCCCCCGGGTACTTGTGGACTCAATGGGGATCGTCACAGTCCGAGCGATCGGCGGGGGCGGAGACAGATCTTGGATAATGATCACCGTTTGGCTTGAATGGCATCTGAAAGTAGACGAAAAACCATGAGGTTACGTAACTATGGATTCATCGTACGCACAGGGTCAGAAGTACAGTCCTCGTTCTAAAACAGATGCTTGTGGATGCTGAGCCTCGCGGCGACCACCGCAAGCTCCAGGGTAGTTGAAGACTCTGATGTCAAGAGGCATCAAGAACGACAACTCCCCTGATTATTTCAATAAGAAGCCGGGCGATGAAGAATTACCGTACAGCGATGTTGTCAGTCCGTATAATGACGCGGTTGACCCGGCAGGCCCTGCCGATGTTTCGGGAATACGACTTTTTGATAATAGCCCTTTGGGTGAAGCAAATAAATTTCACTCATTCATTCTAAAGTTTGGTACAGCTTTTGTTTTATGCACAAGTGAAATGATGAGTTGAGGCAGCTTCAGCGAATCTCGTTTCGCTCTATGGAACATGACAGCGGACGGTATTAATGTGAAGCAGTCTTGTTGACAATAAGATTGCTCCACTGAGGGCTGAATGCACGTAGATCTGTCCTATTTCTCTTGAAGTTTCCAGATCGGGAACAAGTAACAGAGCTGTATGCAATGTCAAGTAACTATCTAGTGCCGATCTCGTTGTAAAGATATTATGGGACTGCCAACAAGTCATATGCACTAAGATCTGGAGCATGTAGTTGCTCGAGACTAAGCACTACAATCAATTGCCATGATCAAGTGATTTCAGGTAAGCAAAACAATGATGAATCTATTATCACGAGCAAAAGACCAGAACTAGTCGACTCCATTACTGAACCCACCCCTCTTTCCTCATCACGTCCCTAGTCCAGTCCTCCAATCTCTCCGCCAGCTTCTCATCCTTGGCTGGAGCGCTCTGCCACGTCGGCTCCAGACACCGCCGAAAGATTTCGAAATACATACCGCTCTGCTCAGCCTTCATATCCTGACTCGCGGCACAGAACAAAGTATTCCACGATCCCTTGTCGGCAGGCCACGTTAGCTTCAAGAGGCGCAAGACGGACATGACGCTCGCCATGCCCCCTCCCGCCTGGTCTGTTGGCGTGGTGAGGTTCGTATCCACCATTCCTGGATGCACTGACGACATCCAGATCTCGCCCTCGCCGGGAGAGCCGGGGCCGTACTTCTTGTGTAGGGTCTTGGTGTGTAGAATGTTGGCGAGCTTGCTCTGTCCGTAGCGGGCCCATTGGCTGCTATCTTTGAGCGATAAGTCATCAAAATTGATGCCGTTCTTGGGTGCGCTCAGGTGGCCCGCGGAAGTGAGGTTGACTATGCGCACGCTGCCTGGGGGAAACTTCTTGGAGGTCTGTATCATGAGAGGAAGCAAATGCTCGGTGAAAACCCAGTGGGCCAGATAGTTGGTCTGCCACTGGGCCTCGTGACCATCCTTGGTCATTTCAAAGGGCGTCGCCATGATACCTGCATTGTTGATCAGGCCATGCAGGGCTGTTTCAAGGCTGAGGAAGCGCTGAGCGGCTGCGACGACACTGCTGAGATCCATGAGGTCCATTTGCAGGAGGTCGATATTGGCTGAGGGGTGCATCTTCTTGATGTTGGCGATGGCTTCTTTGCCCTTTTCTACGGATCGGGAGCACATGTAAAGGTGGGCGCCGTGTTCTGCTAGGTAGGCTACCGTGTAGTAACCTCTGTGATTCGATTAGATGAGCCCTTCGGGCTTCAGGATGAGAGGGAGACTTACATGCCGGAATTGCCACCGGTGACTATGAATACTTTGCCCTCGAGATTAGGGAGGCTGTCGGGATGAAAGTCCATGTTTAAAACGAGTCCTTGAGTCAAGTTATCAAGAGGTGAAATAAGAATCTGATGATTCAGTGTCTGGGTCGAGTTGTATGTTTTTCGGATACGAAAAGATCTGTTGAAGGTGAGGTGTTCTCCCATCTTTATACTGCTCTTCTGGAATAATGTCTGAGTTCCTTGAACCATCGATATTCTTCTAAAGATCAAATGCTGTGAGCACATTGCATGAGATCTAGCCCAATCAAGTCACATTCAACTTGGACGTGAGCAAGTGAGCCAGCTGCATGAAGCGTGGGGCGATGCCAAAGCTGGTCCACAATGTGAGCAGGTTGCATGACGCTAAGCTTACTGAAGTTGGACTCTGTGGTAGTGTCCAATCATATCGTGATACTTCACTCATCCCTGTCTGTCTGCGCCTCAGATGTCGCCATGTCAATTCCTCCGCTCCTGATTGTCAGACTCGTCATTGTGAGCAGGCTGCATAAACCGTTTCCACCAAATCTGCCTCATTCATCGCCATGGCCGGAACTCCAGTATCAGCTGCTATCATGATTAGTACGTATCAGCCGGGTTCAACAGCGCCGCGCATCCACCTCGAGTCGATGCCACAGTTAACCGAGGTACGTATTACTCACCAAGGCAAGATGAGTTACATACTCACCGCGTGCAGGCGATAAGCGGGCAAGACGACTGGACTGGGACCAAAGATGCTGCAGCACGTAGAAGAGCACAGACTAGACTCAACACAAGGGCATACCGTAAGTAAAGCCTTGTTTCGTCTTTCGTCCAGATCAGGAGCCGGGAGTCAAGGGTCGTCCCGTTTTTGAAACTGACAGCTCAGTAGGAAAACGCAAAGCCCTGGCAAAGAAGGCCGAAGCATCAACCGAGCCACTCACCGAATCAGAAGCCCTGGTGGAATGCTGGGACATTAAGCAACAATCCGTCACCACCATCCTAGCATCCCGCCTCAAGCAGCTACACAATTCGAGAAACCCCTTGCTACCAGATAAACGCCGAAAAGAGCAGTTTAACCTCATATTTCCTCTCTGCCCAGACCACCTCATCACTCTCTTACAATTCAACGCCCTTCGCGCCCTGGCCGTCAACCGCAGTCTAATTTCGGGCATGCTCGTCACGCCGCTCGACTGCGAAGAAGAAATTATCCACGTCATCCCCTACCCTGCCAAACCTGAGCTACTCCCCCCTGCACTTCTTCCCACCACCCTTCAACAAACAGTACCACACGGCGACTGGATTGACCTATACCCATGTCCTGAGGCACGAGACCGCCTGATCCTAGCCACTGGCACCTTCGACGAGGACGAGCTGTGGGCGGACTGTAGCGGCGGGCTGTACGAGGGGTTTCCCGACGACGAGGTTGAGCGACGCGGCATGATTGCGTGGTCGCCGCCCTGGGACATCACAGGGTGGGAAATGTCGGAAGGATTTGTGAGGAAATGGGGATGGTTGTTCAAAGGCTTGCCGGAGCCGTTGGAGGCGACTAATCGGTGGCGGATGGAGAGAGGCGAGAAACCATTTTCTCATGACGACTGTCCGTCACACGAAACTGCGTAATCTTCTCCCTTTGGTCCAGCTGTTTAATGATAATTTGAAACCTCGTTCACATCTCAAAGTTCGGTCTTATACCGTGATTTGATGCCCAGACTCTCTGTTTCCCCATGCGCTCCGAGAACAGTCCCTTGAACCCCTTGTTTAGTGCTTCCATTTTCGTTACGCAAATCTGAAGCTACTGCTCTCTAAAATCTATAATGTCAATCCTTAGGTCTACATCGACTACGCCTCTGAAAGCCCGCAAATACTCCGAGTTCTTAAATACGATAAGGAACCGTTCCGAGACGCTGGGCAAGGCACCTAGACATTGTAAACTTGCCGCGTCCGCCTGGAGCCTTTCCCGAGAACTCAATCGCCCACAAGGCATGAAGGACCCTCTAACCAAAGTAGTCCTAAACCAATTCAGGTCATTTATACTATGTACAACCCGGATAAGCCGAACCATGTGCTGGCAGTCTATGTCGGCATTCTCCGTGCTGTACGTTCACCCAGGACTATCCAGCATCAGGATAGTGGAAAGTCAGACTTTGCGCATATTTCAGTTAATAACAAACATACGAGAGTAGGATTAATAGCGACAAACTCAATTATCCGATGTTGGTAATAAGAATACAAAAGTAGTAGGTTAATGTAATCAAGCCTTCTCAAATTACATCTAAACCCTGCTGCGTATGTGTTAACTCGCTTGCTATACCAACGTAAACTCCACTTCCTCCTCCTCCCCATCTTCAGACGCTGCCCACCATCGTGGTGGCACTTCCACCTCTGTCTCTTTGTCCGGGAAGTGCCGGCATTTGAAGTATGGGTGTCCAGAATCTATTAGCGTGAGAAGCCCCAGCCTCTCGTATTTCCTTTTCTCTTCATCCACACATACAAGAGCAAGGGAAAAGTAGTTCTTGCCTGACTGAACAACGCGCAAGCATTCTACGCTTTTGTTGGTCCCGAATATGGTCTCTTGGTCTTCTAGATCAGGGTAGTATAGCTCCTTGGTATTGAGGACTTTTTGTACAGTTCCAAGCGTGCTTGGAACAAGCACACCGCGCAACCTCAATTCATTAGCCGGCATGGTCTTGTCTGTGATGTGCTGAATGAGAACAATCTCTGGTGTATAATCTCCCATAAAATCACTGGTCCAATTCCAGTTGGCTTCGCCTTCGATCGATGCCCAGGACCAGGTCGGAAAAAGCCATTTGTCCGAGCTCCACTGTGTTTTAGCTGTGGGATCGGTTGGGATCGTTCTATTGACAATTCTATCGTTAAAGGCGTGGCTTTTCCAGAGAAGATCAAATGCGAGAGATTCAACCCACAGCCCGGCCAGATACTCGGAATTTCTCAGGGGCCGCATGTACTCGGCAATGCCGTCGATAGCAACCAACTTGTCCGTCACATGCGTCCAGGAAGAGCGGGAATACTGCGAGACGATATCGTACCACGTACTGATGCGCTCGGGGCGTGTGAATTTGATTTCAGCATCTTCCTCTAAAGGTAGCTTGTGAAATCCGGAGCTGAATGACTTGTCGCCTTCGTAGAACCCGCACTGGCAGTCCATGTGCGACCTGCACTGCCAGAGAAGCTCATCTCGGCCGTAAAATAGTGTCCTTGGCGAGAGAAGAGTTTCTTGCATTACCCAACCACGCCTCAGTAATGGGAAACACACCGTGGCGTGCTGAATCTCCCAATATCCATCGAAGCGATACGGACCCTTGTCGCTATCACCTTCCACCCGGACCCTGGTCCGTCTCTTGGAAAACAGCCCCCCTGAGCAGTCAATGGAAGAAAGGCCCGCAAGAGTTAGGTAACAATTCTGGTAAACAGAGCACATCCGTTCAGACTCATGTTCCCAGTCTTCCTGGCACATTTGCCTGTCATGGAGTGTGTCTTTTTCATCATCTCGCTGGATGATACACAGGGAATCAATCCAGAGGTAGCGAAGGTTCAAATTCCTTGTTGCCGTAACGGCGTCCCGAAATGTGCGTGGGAGGGCTTCGCATGGAATGCCCTCTAAATATCGGCTCCGAGTGTGTGCCGTGAATTTGGTGGTCATCAATGCCGGATCCCCCCAACAGTGACTGAGAGTGAGGTATTTTCCACGCAGTCCGTTTGTTTCGAGGACCTTTATTGTCTCGCTATCCGACGCGCCTACGTCGAGCACTCTGGTAGGCAAGAGAGGGTCTTCTGTACCGGCGCCACACCCCGAGTGTTCGGCAAGGCATGTCCGAAACTGGTTCTTGGCCCAAGAAAGGCTAGCCTGCGGTGCTGTACTCTCGGGGTCGATATATTCTCGCCATACCAATCCCCATGGGCAAGGCGTGCCTTCTGTTAGGTGCAATTGTATCCCGCCAATCCTTGACACCCCAATATTCCAGAGCTCAAAAAACGACTGATGAAAGGACGAAATAAGTTTTACTCCCTGAGTGATCTGGTGGGTCTCTAAGACTTACATCATTAAACGAAAAGGCCAGGATAGATGCGCCTTCGACTTCGTAAAGGCCGGTGATGATTGTCTCCAAAATTCCGCATGTAGAACACCCATTCCTTGAGGAACGCATGAGGCTTGAGTAGCGGTGCCTGTTTTGGCCAGATTCACAACCGAGATACCTTGGGTTAAAGTCCCGGCATATGTCGCAATTAGGCCTGCCCCATTTCGGCTCGTAGTTGTGGTCGCAGGAGCCGTCGCTCACAAACCCATCTTGGGAGCTGGGTAGGTCTGGAGGAGTTGACTTTTTAATCAAGTCAGTAGGTATTAGATAGTCTGCAGCCCGCTTCCGAGGCTGCATTCTACAAGACATTGTCAGAGTGTCAAGTTTTGTAGTAGGGATGCTCGATTTCAACCCTCAATGTGAAGGGGTGAGATGAGGGGTGCGGTGATGACCGAATACTGCTGCCTGGAATTCCTGGCCAATGGGTAACAGGATACCTTGCTTTGTACATAGCACATAGCCGAGCTGAAGAGAAGCTCCACTGACCCTTGGCGTTTGTCTGACCTCTATTACTTCCCTTGGTACACGGCGAATCAAAACCAGACCTGATTTTAATGGTAGCTAATGTTCTTATGGAAACTGCAACCGTTTGGGTTTTGTTTTTCACCTATCTCCACGAGTCACAATTACACAATCAGCCCTTTGTTTCCGAGGCCCTGATTCGCTTGACAAACTGAGCTGCAACACCACCTATTCAACAATGCATGTTATTCTGCTTCCACAACAACAAAAAACACATTATCGTAATACATCATAGCATCATCACCAATGCCAACACAGTTGCCTAGTTCTTGATCTTTTAACTACGCAGAAACAAGGAGTCATGACTAGCTATACCATGAGAGGTTATTCGGCCTCTCAACAAGCATAAAGACGGTCTGTTCTACCAAACTCGCTCTTGAATAGCGAGGCTACGTGGGTAGACCGTATCCCTCATTGCCTTCAGATGGTATCATCATGATAAGAGTACGAAACCTGAACCTACTCATCAAGTTAAACTTACGCGAAATAGGCCAAAGCACATCCGTCGCAAAAGTCGCAACACCGTATTGTCGAGGCGTTTCTAGCAGCTATCGAACAAGAGCTAACAAAGGTTGCGAGGCGGCGTTCGTATTAGGTAGTTCATTTGGAATGTACGGTAACACTGGATTTCGGAGTTCTAGATATGGTTAGAGAATCACACGCCACGTGGATCCTGTCGGAGATACGCTTTGTGGATCAACTGGAACTACTCTTTGGAACCTTGTGGCAGACCATGGCTGGCTCAACTCCCCGAACTGGCCTAATTGCCCCAAGAGGAAGACGCCACCTAAGCTAGTCACTTTAAGTCACACTCGGAACAGGCTCAAGCCGAAACCATTCTATGGCACTCTGCTACTCCTTGTGATCACCAACTGCATCACATATCTTGTACTGCTCTATCTTGCACCCAGCAGTACGAGGTGGCAGTTGTTCTAGTCTCAATAATTACTAAAATAGTTAAGCAATGCTTTGGCGACGGATTATACGACGGATTGGGTTGGGAATGCACATAGATGGGGGCTAGACCTTGTCATCGCATTTCTTAACACAGCGTATTTGGTATGTGAACCAGCTCAGCTGATCCACTCTTTCAATAGTTGTAAATCAAACTAATGCGTGTGTGGAGAGGATCGCGTGGTGCGCCAACGGATCTGGCTCGGTAGTCTAGATATCGCAAATGATTGGTACGGAATAAACGAACCACAGATATAAGAAGTGTCTCAAGCTCGTCTCCCAGCCATTTCAACGACAACCATTCTATCCCAAGCTGAGTGATCATCAATCTTCCAAACCACACTTACAAACTTCTTTAAATTCTAAACTCTTTCAACATGAATCCCCCCGCACCCTGGAGCCAGGCCAGTGCCCTTGTTTCCGGCGCTGGATACGGCACCCAGTACAAGCCTGCCATATGTGATTACAATGGCACGGTATTTCTTGCCTGGGCCACGTCCTCTGATTCATCTTCCCCCCCGTCAACTTTCAGCTTCACCTCTTGGCTTCCGTCTGATAACGGCTGGGCCACGCCAACCACGGTTTCGTTCCCTGATTCCTCGATGTACCAATCGAATACATCTGCCTTGGTTGTTTTCAATGGAACTCTCTACGCATTTGTTCCCAACGGTTCGGGCCTGTCTATCTTCAGCTACAACGATAGCACGTTTGTGCACGCTGGAAATTGGGGCAGTACTTGGAACACGGCAATCGCGGCTGTCGTTTGTGACAAAACCTTACATGTGGTTGGCTCTAATGGATCTGATAATGACCATCTTGTCTGGTCGTGGTCAGACCCAGGACTGACGGCCGTTACTGGACCAAGTGGTTTCTCGGCAAACACAACGATCAATGAATCATCCACGAGCAACCCCGCTCTTATTGTACGTGGTGGGAATGTTGTTTTGCTCCTTCTCGCTAACACAGACGGTCGCGGGGTTTTGGAGGACACCCTGAGTAAGAACACCAACACATGGTCGCGTACCGACACATTGGACGAAAGCGGCAACAGTGGTGTGAGTGCTGCTGCTTCGCCCGATGGTGAACATTCATGGATCTGTTTCAAGAAGCACAACGGCAAGTCCAATCTCATGTGCCATTACAAGAAAAAGACGGCATGCTGGAGCAACAATTACTCCATGGGCAGTGGCGATGTCTTACATGGCTGGAACGAGGCTGCGCTGGTCTACTCCAACGACTGGGTTTACGCGGTCTGGAACACATACAAAGGTGGTCAGCCGATCTACTACTCTCGTCGTCCCATGAAGGAACTCTCTACGGATAGCTGGATGGGAGAGCTAGTCAATCAGAACATCAGCATCTCGGCTCTGTCTATCCCAGGAACCCATGACTCTGCGACAGCCTCCTACCATAACCTGATCACCGGCAGTCGCGTGCGGTGTCAAGATATGAGCATCACCGAGCAGTTGGATGCCGGAATACGATACTTTGACCTTCGTGCCGGATACCAAAGCGCCGATAGCCCAGTAGCGGCGTACCACGGAAATTTCTACCTCGGCCTCACGTTTGAACAGATTTTCCAATTCTTCTACAGCTGGCTTTCGGAGCATACAAGCGAAGCCATTATCGTTCAGATCAAGAGTGATCAGGATAACGCGAGCAAGCAAAAGGTTTCAAATGATGTGTTTGACTTGATCAATGACAATACCAACTGGGTCACCACCGATACCATACCTACTTTGGATCAGATCCAAGGCAAGATCCAGCTCGTTCGACGAGTACCTCTTCCCGAGCAGCTCAAGGACACTGGCTCACCGTTTGGCGTTGATGCGAGTGACTGGCCATGGAACAAGCAGGCCACAATCACCTACCCTACCGTCGGCGCAAGCCACAGCAACGTGTCGCTAGTCATTGAAGACTTCTGTTCCTACGACGCCAAAGGAAAGACTGCCTTGGAAGATAAGACGGTTAGGATCAAGGACTTCATTGATGCGGCCGTTGCGTCCTCAGACCCGAATACCTGGTATATCGGGTACAGCAGCTATATGACTGATGGTGGGATCCCAGATACGCCCGAGAATTACGCAACTGCACCACTTGGAGGACAAACGCCGCTCAACACCGCACTTGAGGAATGTGTTCAGTCAAAGGGGGGGTATGGCAAGAATGCAAGTGTTGGAACTCTGGTCATGGATTATCCAGAGTCTCCAACTGGAACATTGATCCAGGCTATTATTTGGACCAACGATATTAAGAAGTGATTGGGCAGAAATAGGGATGGGATTTGAGTTTAATTATGTCTGGGCGAAATGTGACGGCGTCGTACGAAGGATCAGATTGATAGGAGGTCGTATAACCGCACCTACCTAGGTAGCCCTCGATGTCGTGCTTTCAACAAGCACCATCATGAATTTAACTGCATTTTAAAGCCACCTAAGAATCTTTGCCCTTCTAGCTCTTCTATTGGGTTACTAGTCGCAAGACGGGTATCATGTGTTTTTGCATTTAGGTACTGGGCTGTGCATGGAGGTGCCGAGTCCGCGTATTTCGCCAACCAGAAACGCGAATCGTGCTCGTTTATAACTTCGAACCAATCTAATAGCACATGAAGCTCATTCCATATCATTAGACACCTTCTCCACCCACTCGAAGCCAGGATCATATCCGACATGTATGTACCGGGGGAAAGTCCCCGTGATATCGCGATACAGAACCTTGCGCTTCTCATCACCATCGCTTTCCATCTTTTCAGCCTTCTTCATCCCCTTTTGAGGCTTTCCAAATTCGGATGCGACGTCCCACGTTCGGTAGCTGACAGACACTCGCTTGAGGTTGCAGTGATCTTCCCAGACAAACTTGCCCTTGTCATTACCACTACCACGGGATAGGAAACCTTTGAGGATGCCTCTTAGGACGTTGAAGCCAGGCTCGTCTTCTCGGGGATAGCCCGCCCAACCGTCATGCGGGAAGCAAATGACAGACTTCAGATTAGCGCTACGAGAGAGTGCTTCTCCGATTTTATCCTACAAGTACACGTTAGCAGGCATTTGTAAGCGCAGTGTAGTAGAATTTCCCTACAATCTCTCTCTCCTCCGGCGCAAATTCGAATTCCTCCAGCTGAGGTAGATTGTTGACGATCTTGGCCACAGTTTCTGCCGACAGGTATGGAATCTTGCAGCCGGAGATAATTCCACTGTAAGATATCCTTAGAATTCTGAGGTTCTCGTGCTTGAGGATAGCTTGTAGTAGGACATCCGGTAGCCCGGGATTTACCGTGATCTCCTCCGGGTACTGGTTGTGATCCTTAAGTTCCAGGGTTGACAGAGTACCAAACGAAGCAATGAAGGCACATTTGGACGCATAATAGGCTTGCGTTTGCTCAGGTGTGTCCATAAGGCTGTCGTCAGACATGTCAAGGCTCAGGGTTCGCAGGCTGATGTCCTTGCTCGGAGTTGAAGAAGTCAAACTTGTGAGGTGGTTGAAAAATTTGTCTTTGCCTTCTGATAGTCCTCCAAGCTTGAGCTCTCGCAGCCCAATAAAGTCAACCGCCCTGGTTAGCGACTTTAAAAAGTCATCTTCATCGAACCTGGGTCCAGAGAGGCTGAATGACTTGAGGGAAGTGAGATCATGCGCTTGGCTCGAAGCGGCTGCAGAGATCAACTTCACCAACTTCTCCCAGTCTTTCAAAAAGTCGGTCGAGTATGAGCTTGTCTTCATGGAGAAGCTGCGAAGGGTCGATCTCGAGTTCAGGAGTATCGCTCGAATGACGTTATTTGTGCCCATCCCGCTACTCCAATTGTAGTCCTCGACGCTGAGATGCTGCAGGTTCTTGAGTTTATCCAAGGGTCCCATAGTGTCCTTCTCAAATTTATGTGTATCTAGGTTGAGAGCCTTCAGGTTCTTCATAGATGCTATGCTTTTCGCCATCGACCTGTAGAATTGATTAGCTCCAGAGAGTGTAGAGGGATGAGATGTCAAATTACTCTGTAAGCACAGAAGTCTCAATAACTTCCAAGTTGTTCAGGTTTTTGAAGGCTTCTTCAACGTATCTGTCGGTGATGTACTGGTGCTTTCGCCCCGGGTCGCAAACACCGACGACAATGTTGCGGACGTAGTCTGCGCAAATCGGCTTTGCGTGCTCATCAAGAAGGCTTGAAAATCGCTCCTGCTGGCCTTTGTATTTGCCTTCCTTCTTGAGTTGCTTCTTCTGAGCTATGGTGAGAACTGGTTCAAGGGTACGGATGAGCTTTGGGATGTGAGCGTGAAACATGGCAGCGACCGCAATGCGCTTGTAGAGCTGCGGCATGGCGAGTGCATAGTATCTTTTGCATGTACGACCCAGTTTGGCCAGACTCGATGGATGTTTTATCTAGGAGATTTTGGGTTAACACGACCGTCATGAAATGCTTTGTGCCGCTGCTCACATTCTGCAGGACCATGTTGAGTATCTCCGGTGGGAGTGATGACAGCTTGTCGTTGGTTGGGCTGAGCTGAGTCTGAACAGGCCACTGTTTGGCCTTGGCCTTTCCCTTGGCCTTTACCGGTTCTGCCTTTTTCTTGCTCTTGGTGGTGTCTGCTGGTTTGGCTGCCGGAGCTTTGGGCTTAGTCTTTTTAACCGGAGCAGCAGGCTGCGATTGCGGGGGCTCAGGCGGGGGCGGAGCATCCTGGCTTCGAATTCTGGCACTTCTCCGGAGTGACATTGTGTGCGGTTGAGCCAATGCGTCGATCTGAGAGAGATTCGAAAGTTGAAGGACAGTGAGATGAGGGCGACGTTAAAAGGGGAGCATAAGCTCAAGCTGACACGCGAAAACGCGACGGGAGCCTAGGCAGGATCCAGGCACTATAGCGCTGTCACGTGATGACGTGATGGCAGTGTACGCGCTATCCAGGCAACCTCCGGCGAACCAAGCCTAGTATGGTAATCGCCGAATCAGCACCTGGAACGGTCAATTAGGAGTGCGAGATAAGTGAGTCCGAGATGGGGCAGTATAAATAGACCGGGTAAGGGTAGGGAAAGTGGGCATTTAACAGTAACACAGTATCAATTTAGATTCGCAAATTCGATACAACAATCCCACGTGAACACTGGCTCGAGACCCTTAATATACAGGATGCAGGCTACCATAGACTTTGAGCCAGTGTCTACGTGGGATAGTGGTATCGAATTGCGTGTCTGTAATAATTCCGTATTGTTTTCGACGTCTAATTTCTTGTTGAAAAGCTGATCAAACGCGAAGGGGTAGTTTTCCCTGGGTACGATAGCAGTGTTGATGATTGTCCTTCGTGGTTTGGGGGCGATGTTTGAGGGGGAGGGGAGAGACTTTGTTTTTGCCAAGGTGGAAAAAAGTAAAAGCTTAGTAGAGCATATGGGCAGCCTTTTATAACCTCTCAGAGACATTTCGGTGTAAAGAGGAAAAATGGCATCTGCAGATGTAAGAGTCGTCCTTGCTCGAACAGTTTGTTTCTTGCATTGAAGAGTTCAGTAAGGTTGCGGTGTTATGCAATTTGGGTTTTCTGTAACGCTAACGACTTGGAAGACACTGTGTCCTTTGGTGTTGTAGCCAGTCGCTTTGCCTCTAGCGAGAAATAATGATAGCAGATCATGTGAATATTTATTACGTTTTAGATGAGACGGACGGAGGCCCATGGCAAGTCGTCCGCCTGAAAAATTTCGATATATTTGTCCTTCGTGCCACTCTGAACAACCAAGGCCCCCAAACGAGTTGCTGTTTGACCTCCCTGCCACTCAACTACAAGTAAATATCTCAAGTATGGAGACTGCTTGGTGCTCAAATAGTCACAGAGAAGAAAACACCCACAGGTCCCATTTTCAAGGCGCCGCAAAAGCTTATCGGGAGTTTCTGTGGGTGGCCGTCTTCCCATCATCGAGAGCTGGTTCCCGCCCACTGTCACCCTGTCCCAGTCTTCTAAGCTACTTTCAACTGCGAAGAGGGAAGCAGGAATAAGCCGAGCTTCGAATTGAATCGCTACTGGAAGGGCCACAAGGAGTTGCCCAGGTCTTAAAAGGTCCAAAGCCAGCGAGGTTCTTCCATCATCCGTCTCGAACAGAACTTGGCGTAGCTTCGGATACAAGACCTTCGAAGACCAGAGAGTTGGATAGCACATCCAACGAATGGCGCCAGCCCAGCCAGCCCAGGTCCAAGATGGAAAGTCGGCTCTACGTCGTGGCGCAGTATCAGCCTTGTGATACCAGCAAAGTGAAGCAAATAGGTAAGGCTCGACAAGCTCCTCATGATCTGGGAGCGAGGGGTACGGTAGGCCGACACAATTAAGGATCTGTGGCTCCCTTTTTGACAGAAATCGCATGATACCTGTGACAGCGTTAAGAGAATCCGAGTCAAAAGTCAAATCCCGGGTTGTGTACTGCTGGACAGTTCTGAAGAAATCGTTCATGCGCTGCGCAATTCTCAAGTCCGTGGCCGTTTTCGTGTTTTCCCCTGACTGCCGCTCTGGGTTGCCTCGATAGTGGCTCATGAGAAAAGAACCATTCTTCCACAGCGACCAATCCATCGTTTGTCGATTCGAAATGCACTCAACGCCTCCCAGGCCTTCCATCCAACTGGCCCTGTTACACTCGAAAAAGGCCTGATGTTCAGTGAAAATGAGACGTCGCGTGGACAAAACCCCTTCCTGAAAGGTCCATCCTCGCTTCCACCAGCGGGACGTCTCTTGAACGTGGCTTGCTGGATGAGGCCCGGTGCTCATGATAGTCACATCATCAAGATTAACAAGGACTTGCTTGAGCCGCTTCGTGGATCCGACCCCTGGAAGACCGTAATGCTCGTCCACGCCCGCTGAGGCGATTATGACAGCCTCTGCTTTACTATAGATCAAGTCCATTTTCTGGATTTGATCTGTGCGTTCAGTAGCATCCGATTGATTAATGCAAAATCTATCAATCCACAAGTACCGATACCCAAGAAGTTTGGTAACTTCTATTGTATCTGCGACTGTCGCAGAAAGTTTTGAGGGTAGCCTTCGACTGGCTTGCGCAGTATATGCTTTCTTTTCTGGTCCCCAGACGTAACTCAATGCTATCCACTGCATGAAAGGGCTCGCTGGTATGACCTCGAATGTTTCACAGTCGATCAGTTTCATTCCTGACACCCCAGATGGATCGGCCAAAGATCTGTTGCAACCTGCCCCATGGTCTTCCTTGCAGTTGTCCATCCATAGCCGGGCCCTTGTATGATCGAATGCCTGGGGAACTGGTTGCGGTTTCAGGAGCCCAGGCTTGCTTTCACGAGGAAAGCAGACGACATGACCAATTTTCTTGTCAGCTTGCTGGTCGAAATAATGTGGGTTAAATCGATGCTGAGGTGCCATTGGTGTGGGCAAGAGTGTCAAGCTGTCCTGGCCTCCTGGGATATCAGGCATGAGTCCACGTGCGATTCGAAGGAATGAGAAGGCTCTGAGATCAAAAGCCTTTGTGTCAGGTAGATTTTCGCTATTCTGCTGGACGATTGTTGAGATCAATTTACAGAATGAGCAATTGGTTTTGAGCGGAGGTACGAATCGAGCCGTGTTCGTATCGAGAAGAACCCCGCTCCTCGTCAGGCTATCACTCTCTAGGGCACCAAGTGCCTTGGTGAGATCGAGCCCACGGCAGGGCTCACAGATGTATTCATATGTCGATGCAGGATCCATGGCGAAAAGATGGAAGGATAAGCCCTATTTTCGTCGGTATACAAGACTAAGCCGAAGGGAAGATGATCAGGGCCGTACCGCCAAACTTTTACCTGCCGTGAGGCGCACACGGCCCGATTCGGCACTTACCCCGCCACGCTGCTACCTACCTACAGAGCCAGCGGGGTATGTCCTAAAACACATGCCACAAAATGGACGCTCTCCATATGGGCCCTAATCCAGCTGAACTCACTACCTATGCTACGATGTTTGGGAGCATCTATATTATGCAGCTTGGAAGTAGGAGGAGATAGTAGCTCGAGGCAGCATTAACGCACGCGCGACCTCCGGCGTTTGAGACGGGATAATGACCATCGGAGTACAAGCAAGTAGCGTCTATATTGTTCCGGACGATAATTACAAAAGATCCATTTGGGTTAACAGGAGATACATAAATAATTGAGAAAACTGACAAAGTTTATCGGTGGTCCCTAACTGGTCATGGTAAACACATCCGTTTCGTTTCACCTAGGGCGGAAGGTCGTTAAAAATGGACAACCCCGGCTGCAATTACAACCCAACTGCAGTTATCAACTACTACTACATAGTAGTCCGAGCTTTGCCCAAGCCTCTGCCTTCTCCCTTCCATGTGGCAGAGGGTTTTTCTGTTCGATGCGGCCCGGAAGTCAAATACCAAAGTCCCACCGCCACTAGACTCCTTTTGATTGGGTCGCTCGGAAGTTCGAGCTCGCATTATCAACGAATCGGTAGTCTCGGCTATTCTTAGGAGCACTATTCCCGTAGTCCGACCAATGCCGACGTTGCATCCTTGCCCAATGCGGGATTAGTTGCAACCTTAGATCAAGTCCTAAATCAACCTCAATTTCAGGCCTGCATCATGATGTTAGGAAAGGGGCACAACTCCTCCCTGTAAAATATCGCTGTGCCAGCCCTACAGGGCGCATTTGGACTTTTGACAGACGCCACCCTAGGCTGTTACTGCAGTCTGACCAACACCTAGGTCCAGTGCGAGGGCTTGCTCGGACCTCGACGATCAATCCCCGCCATAAATTACCTCCACCCTTTATAGCAAGGGGGTCGGACTCGAAAATTTTCATCGTTTTTGTCATAGGCTCCTTCGGATTTTGGCACACAGGCGACAGCCACTTTTGCAAGATGGCACGAAAGGGTTCCAAGAAGGTCAGGACTGGGTGCATCACCTGCAAGTAGGTACGCCTCAATCTGCGGTGTCGCATGCTCTAACTTGGCATCGCCTAGGGTCCGCAAGATAAAATGTGACGAGACCAGACCCTTTTGCCGACGTTGCACAAACACCGGCCGCGATTGCGATGGTTATCTACCTCAGAGCCAGCCCATGGTTCATCTAGCCGTGATCCCTCAACGCTTAGGAACGCCGACGGAACGAAGAGCACTCCAGTACTTTTGCGAGGTGGCCGCACCACGCCTATTGGGGCCCAAGAGCCCCTATTTCTGGACGCACCTAGTGATACAGCTCAGCGAGTCTGAACCAGTCGTGAAGCATTCCCTACTAGCAATCAGCTCTCTCTACGAGACTCGGGAAGCCCAACAGGCACCCTCATACATGCCGAACCTCGCATTACAACATTATAATGCTGCCATCCAAGGACTCAAAGCCACTCAGAGCGATGTCTTGGCACTGTTAGGATGCATCTTGTTCATCTGCATAGAACTTCTACAATCGAATAATGAAACGGCTGTTCGACATTGCGCCCACGGTATTGCCATCATGGAACGCTGCGGCAACCCTTGGGCCCGAGAGCACCTGGAACCCATATTCCGACGGATCGGTGTCTTGCCACAACTCTTCGGCAACAACTCTACAGAACTCAGCCGCTCTATGGTCCTGGGATTTGTAGTTCCATCAAAGTTCGACAGTCTGGAGGATGCGCAGATCATGACGGATGACATTTTCAACCGACTGATGCGGCTTTGCTCCATGAAAAAACAAGGATTGCACTTCGATCGGGACCTGGAACGGGACTACATCAAGTCACTATTGGACAGATGGCAGTTCCTGATAAAATTTCTTGATGATAACGCAGCAGCGCAGACTGATGGTGCTTGCAGCGAGCAACACACCTCGACGATGATGCGCTTCCAACTATGCCAAGCGTGTTTCAATCTATTATTCTGCAGTGCAGCGGACGATGATGATAATGAAAAGGCCTTTCGTGGAATGGTCGAATCAGCTGCTTGTCTCAGTGAGCTGCACACCCTACGATCGACACAATTTCTATTCGAATTAGGCTCCGCCCATGTTGCACTTTGTAGCGACGAGATATAGCTGTCTAGAAACACGGCTCGCGGCTCTTCGGTGGATAAATACACTGGGTGCGGCGACGGAGGGACTGTTCGGTACACAGCTGGTGCATACTGCGGCTCGGAGACGAATATAGACGGAACATGACCTGACATTGGGTGACCTCGACTATCCGCAGGATGGCGCCCTAAACTCGAAGGAAATCCCATAGGAACCAAGGTAGGCATCGGCGACTGACGACTGCTTGAGTTGATGCTAACGTTCTGACTTAGGAAGGAGGAAGTTTTATTAATGAATGACATGATGGATTCTCAGCATTGCATAGCATTTTTCGTCGTTAAATTGGAAAGGAAAACAATTGTGTAGTTTAAAGTCATTCTCTCACGAGATAGAAAGCCTAGTTCTGTCTTGCTGCCGACAGTGCTGGCATGACATGCTCAATAGCACCAATCAGCAACTTTATCGCGGAAAATCTGGGTATTGTGCTTGGACGTGTATTTGGTAGTCTCAGATGCTTATCCCAATCTTCTCAATGCCAGTGACAAATTCTGAAAAGTTCGAATGCAAGCAATCATCCTCACTTATGGCTCCTCGCTTATCTAGATCTTTGGCTTGGCATTCGGGTGTTTTTCAATCCATGCTTCCCTCATTTCTTTGGCTGTCTTTACTTGCTCCGTCAATGCGTCGAACATAACCTTAAACCCCGGACCAGCTGTTCGAAGGTCGACGGGGCGGCCCGTCCTTGTGTCGACGTAAACCGAAAACCCTTTGACTGCGGCCACAATCGCCTGCTGCGTCAGGGAGTACAAGACGACGGTACCAACGCTCCTATCCGGTTCGAGGCCGTCCATTCGAAATCCTACAATTATCTTCAAATATTATTAGTCTAGATAGTTAAGACGCAGAGTACAGACTTACGGTATCTGGGTATTTGACTTGTCGTCTAATGTCCGTCTCATATTTCTTCAGGACAGGTATGACGCGCTTTCCAGTGATCATAGCCGTGTACTCTTCCTTGCCGAGGTACTTGGCGTAGCTTTCCGTGACGCGATGCAAGCACGTGCCTACAAATTCCATGTACTTTGACTGCTTGACGTGACCGAATGGGTCCTGATCGTCGGCCCAGGCCACACCATGCTCTATCATGGTCTCGGGATCGAACCCCATCCCAGTGAGTGTCTCAAGTGCGCTGGCCCGCAAGGCGGCATATGAATCATTGTTTGCGCCAATGCGTGAAAGAGGGGAATTATATGCCGACTTTGCCAAGAGGCGAGAGCCGGCTGAGTTGTTGGAACTCATCGTGACTAGTGTCGAGAGCACAAAGTGATGAAGGTCCGGTTTGGTGCGGCTCTAGCCTTACAAACAGCGAGAGATATCAAGAAGGTGTCAAATCTATGGGCAAATAGACTCGGTTTCTCATGAATCTTCTGCAGTCGAGGAGGGTCACCGTGTTATATAAGAAAAATTATCCTTGAGTTTCCTTTGTAACAGTGTAGCTCAGTCCGTCGTCGGGCTAGGTGCTCGCACACTTATGAGTCCGAACGAACCAATGGTGGCCGATATGACAAGAGCAACCACAGCAATCCTTCGGCGACTATTGTAATACTAATTCCTGATTCGAGCACCTACGTGGCATTCGGCGACTTTTTATATGCGGTTAACATGTGCAGTGAGGGTCAGATGCTGCCTACCCTAGACCCAAGCGTTAAACCTCTAGGACTTCCAAAAAAACACTGTGAAAACGACTGTAAAGTGAGACTATGCTGGTATGCATTTGCCGTGGTTTTTGTATTGCTTTTCATTCAGCGGCTTTTACCTTGTGTATCCCCCGGTAATGGGAGATAGTTGTGAAAATTAGTCGTTAATCGATGAGGACATGCCATCTAGTCTTCGCTCTCTGAGATTCAAATTATCACGTGATGAGGTAATGGTTACAGTCGTAGTTGAGAATAATATTTAATTGTATGAGTCCGCATTTAACCCTTTATCAGTCCATGATCATCGTTTCCAACGATTCCTGGCATATAGTGCCGAACTTTGCTGCCCAGGACCCCTACTTAGAAAACGATTCGTTGCGTGATCATAAGACGGCGGTGGGCCCCTGTTACTGTCGTTCATCCCTGGGCTATCCCATCCATGATCGAAAGTTGGAGGGCCATTCCACTCATGCCCAGGCACGCCGTATAGTCCCTGGCTATTAGACGACGGATCGCTCCAGGTTTGACCATGGCTTTGTGGGGCGCTCCACGCAGGCGCCGGCATGCTTCGTTGCTGTTGCTGTAATTTTCGCTCCTGGCGTAGTTGTCTTCTTAAGTCTTTGTTGTATGAGGGGTCGGCCATGTACTCGGACTTGGGGCGAGCTGTCCAGCCCTTTCCGTCATCGAGGTAACCCCACCAGTATGGGTCGCCATCTGGGGTACTGCAGCTGCTGCCCATGGTTGAGATGGACTCGAAATATGTTGGTGAGATCGAGTTGAGGAAGAGTGAAAGCGTGATTGAGTAAATTGATCGAACTTTGTTGTTTTCGAAATGAGAGTGATATGTTTGACAAATATCTGGAGTGAACTGGGTATGCTGTGGAATTGTAATAGGGGGTAGAGTGTTGACAAGTGTGAAGGTGGTTTGAACGTAATGCAGATGATGCCCGTCTTATATAACTATTCCAAGAAATGACAAATGACAAGATGGCAATGAGATCTACAAACTCGTCCCCTTGTGGGTGCAACTCTTCTGTGGCAGTACATTCAAGCGAGCGCCACATCTCAGTTTGAGGCTGAGGCTGAGGCTGCCTCTTTACCCTTCTGGGCGAAACCACCCGCTGCCCATGACGTTGATCAAGCCGCCTTGTGGGGCTCACCAGGAGCTTCGAAGTCTGACCAATCATCTCACAGCGCAGCATTACACCCAGAAGAGTATGGGCTTCGCGAGTGACGAGGGCCAAGGGTTCAACTTCACTCAGCCTTGATCACCAGGAACCGCGTTGGAGCTAGTGGACCCTTGACTTGTCGAAAATGGGATGAATTCTGCGCTGTAGCCACTTATATCGTCTGGAGCCACCAGCCTCTTAGTCACTCGTCTTTAGCTTGGTCTTGGAAGGCATGTTTACTGTTCCTCAGCCACGAGTTCTAAATTGACGTATACAGCTGTATTAGCAATCAAGCGGCGATTTGGTCTCGCGAACTTGGCAGTTGCATGTATATAATATCACGGTCACCGCCTGCAGTTTCATCTCATCATGCTCAGCCTGAAGATCACTTTACAACCATGTTTCCTCCAACACTTTTAGTAGCTGCTCTATGGGCTGCTACGGCAGTCGCGTATCCCAACTTGAGGAGAGCCGATAAGCCCACCGCTACCATCGACTCGGGTGTTGTAATCGGCACAACGGCCTCACTTCCAGACTCCGAGATCGTCGTCGACCAATTCCTCGGGATCCCTTTCGCCGAGAAACCCGTTCGCTTCAGCCCGCCCGTGCCCGTCAAGGGTTGGAACGAGTCCTGGGATAAGCCCTACGATGCGTCCAAGTTCAAACCCGCCTGCATCCAAAAGTTCAACTACCCCGAAGAGGCGCACAACCAGTCCATTAAAGCCTTCAATACACCAGGTCCACCTGCGGGAACAAGCGAGGACTGCTTGAACATCAATGTCTTCACTCCCGCCGGTGCAAAGCCAGGCTCTAAGCCAGTCCTCTTCTGGATCTTTGGAGGAAGCTTCAGCAATGGGGCTGGATCCTTGCCTCTCTATGATGGTTCCAAGTTTGCAGGATACGAGGATCTCGTGGTCGTCACATTCAACTATCGGACCAATATCTTTGGCTTCCCTGAGACCCTAGAGCTACCCAAGGGAAAGCAGAATCTTGGGTAAGATCATCTTCACTTGCACGTGGAATTGCCCAGACACTAACCTCATGTCAGCTTGCTCGATCAACGACTCGCGCTAGACTGGGTCCAGCGTAATATCAAGACCTTCGGCGGAGACCCCAAAAAGATCACCATAATGGGAGAGAGTGCCGGCGCAGGCAGTGTGGATGCTCTTCTTACTGCTCCACCAGATCCGGTCCCATTCCGTGCGGCCATCATGCACTCCGGAAGTGCTAGCACTCGGCTAGAGCCGAGCGGATCATGGAGGAATGCTACCGAGAAGGCAGGCTGCGACAAGGGTGATTTTGACGAAGTCCTCAAGTGCATGCGCGACCTACCAGCGACAAAGCTCAAAGAAATTGTTGAGAAGGCAGCGCTTGACTTTGCACCTATTGGTGATGATGGCATCACTCTAGCAAACTATCCTCGAAAGATCCGCCTAGATTCGAAAGATAACTTGAAGGCTATGGCACGAGTCCCTGTCCTCATTGGAACGACCGCAGACGAGGCTCGACTGGAAAGTTTCAAGAATATAAGTCTAGAAGATGCCCTGCGATATTACCGCCCCGAAATCACTCCCCTGGAGATCAAGCTCATCCAAATAATGTATCCCATCGGGGCTCCGGGGATCCAGAATGAGTATGATCAGGTTACCACACTCCTCACAGAGGCCCTGGCCCAGTGCCCGGACAAGTTCGCCACAGAAGAATTTGACGACGTTGGCATTAAGACTTGGCGATTCATTTACAACGCAAGCTTTGCAAACACAGAAATTTTCGAGGGCAGCGGAGCCTATCACTCGGCAGAGCTGTCTACTCTTTTTGGCACTTATCCTGAGGAGGGGTCTACAAAATTCCAGAAGGAGCTCAGTGGGGAGATGCAGCATGCCTGGGCCAAATTTGTCAAGAATCCATTTGATGGACCTGGGTGGGATACTGTGCCCAAGTTGGCGGTATTTGGAGATGGAGTAAGGCCTGATTCTAAGGAGGAGGGAGACAAGGCTTTCGAGGTCAAGGACTCGGATGATGTCGACAAGCGCTGCCGTCATCTAAAGGGAGTCTGGGAGGCCACCAATCCGAAAGGAAAGGATTCGTAACGACAGAACATTAGATTGTTTGGCATCCGAGACGTATATTCACTGAACAAGAATCGTAACGTCT
>JAAGWO010000215.1:0-35978 GCA_013266205.1 Fusarium decemcellulare
AAAGCTAATCTAGAAGAAGTGTAGCTTGGTATGTTGACCGCAATGGTGGGGTGGCTGACTTGGATGGCAATGAGCTTGGTCACTGCTCTGCCGATAAGAGCGTCAATAATGATTGTGACCTAGATGCTGGTTCAGTCAACTATCAAAGCTTGCTTCATTGCGACTTTGATCTTCCTCGCTAAATGTTCAGACTGAGAATTACTGGAGGACAGTCAAGGGGACCTCTCCGAAATCGGATCGGGTCGTTCCAGGGCAGCTTAACTGCCATCTTCAAGCATGCAGTACTTTTTTCCCACAAAGTATCTTTCGAGATAGTTACACAAGATTCCCAGTTTTCTATTTAACGCAGAACTGTATCGGTCAGTCAACGGGTACATGGACACGGTCTAAACATGTCGTGGGTTGAGTGCACCCAAAGCTCCCACAAATGAAAGCAGCCAATGTATTTCTAGCCGTGTTTATCACGCACTAGTGGTTGTCTCGGCCACATTATCCAGCTTTTGCATGTCAAATATTTTATGCCACTCACTTAAGTTCAGCATCGTATCATTTTCTTTAGCGAGATGCTCAGATAGCTTAATAGCGGCGATGCTCACGGTTCTAACAACCAAACTACGACAATCTGCTTCCAGATCGGCGTTCAGCCCTAGCTCAAATAAGAATCTTTGGCTTCAAGTGCTTTAGCGAACACGCCGTTGAAACGCTTTTTATTTGTATTAATTTTTCAAGTACCAAAGGACAGTGAGAAATGGACTAATTTGAAGCAGAACTCGCATCTTCAAATTGGGCAGACTGAGGGCAATTGAACCTCCAAGATCGAGGAATCTAGTCTGACGCTCGGTTTGTTAACCAAGCGTGCCTTATTCCACGGAGGTTGCGAGCCATCTAACAACTCTGGCGTCGGACACCAATAAAGTGGGATGAAAAGTCTCTGGCTCCCGAAAAGCGTCCCACACTGTCCATGCAGTTGCTAGCAATGGCATTGACATCACCCGCAATATCCCCACAGTGCACTTGGAGATGGTGGCCCAGCTAGATACACGATTAGTAATGAGATTGTCGCCTGGAACCTGTGATTCCGGGATGCATGGCTAGTTTCAAAACTGGCATTCATGCGGTGATGCTTACCTTGTTGCACAGGAAGATGCCGCATTGGCGGGAGCAGCTCACACGTGCACACGCTGGAGAACCGTTGACACCGCACCACGCCGTACCGAGGTCTTGGAGATAACCAACGCCTTCGATACAGTTCATCCACTGGGGAACACGGTCGTTGATGCCATTGTACCAGCCACAGTTGAACTAGTCACGTCATGTCAGTCTCCTCCTTTGCAACGCTGGCGAAGTAACTTACCGAGCCTTGACGTTTCTCGAGGGAGCTTTCAGGCGATGCGCCAGTGTCATTGGCAAAGAGCTCGGGCTTGAGTTCTTTCATCTCTTTGACAATGGACTCAGCAGTGCCAGTGAAGGTCATTCCCTCAAAGCGCTCGTCCGTCACTTCGAGGTCTACAATAGGTAGATCTTCCACGTGCATGTCTTCGGCGCGGCGGATATACCAGCCCTTATCTTCCGGAACTGCCACTGCAATGGTCTGAGAAGTTAGTAAAGAAAATGTACTCGGCGTGAAAGGGCTTACTCCGGTAGCGAACAGGGCGAGGGTGAGGCTAATGCTCTTCATGATGGAGAAAGTGGTATGCAAGTAATAGTGTTATGTTGGTTTCGGATGCTCCTGGAGATTTAAATCGCAAGACAGACTAATTACTCACCCTTTTTATACTTTTCAGTCGTGGCGGTATGAAGCCATGCCCCCCAACTTACCATCTCTCTGCGCCCGCAACGCCAATCAGCGTGTCTTGGGATGAGACTATTTCCCCCAGGATGTAAGCTGCAGACTTGGCAGCGGCAGCTTATACAACACCGGTCTCACCTTCCTCAGCGGGTTAGTAGACGGCAAAATACAGATGCGACGATGCTAGTGATAACTGCCAAAAAGGCAAAGTCCTCGACAAGAAGGTGGTTGAAGTAAGCACTCTAAAAAAAACCTTCGTAGAACTCAGGTCCTACATACACGAGTACATCTGGCATAATAGAAGGTATAATCCCTCATAGTAGGGCCTGAGCGGTAGAACAACCATCTTCTTCTTTGAAGATTGTATCAGGCATTCTTTCGAAGTCCAAGTAGGGATTCGATGCCGACAGACTCGGAGCCTACTAGAATCTCCAGGTGTGCTGCAACTCGCGAGCCCCCAATTACAGCTGACGCTTTAAGACGATGATGTGGAGCAATCTCATTTATTTAACTGGCTAAGCTGCGCAGGAAGGGTTGAAAACCTCTTGGCTACCAAGAGGATGAACATCCATGTCTGAGGACAATGTCAGCAGCATCGCTTGTATTTCTCTCAAGCTGGCTGTTGATTGTAATCAACCCTGGATTCGTATTGGATAGGCAGGCATGTTACAAGCTTTAAGCTTAAAAGCCATTTGTATCCTCGTCCATGGCATTGGGGGCGGATGTTGGACCTCAATGAGCATTGGTCAGCTCGCACTTATGCACGCTAGAACCGCTTGCCAAGACGTTACCTTGACTAGGAAGGTAACTGAAAAGACCATAGGAGTCGGACTTCCGTGGTAAAGATAAGACCAAGCTTCCCCTCGTTTAATCCTTTGCCGGATGAATACTATGGATCGGCATGCATTGCATGGGGGCTGGCTGCGCCTTACGGGTACCATCCGGGTCTTTGTGATGGCAATTCTAGTCTGCCTAGGACATCTTACTGGATGCCAGTGAGAATTTAGCCCCCTTCTTAGGAGGATAAGGTTGTATCACACCGAACCGCCGAGAGCCGACGCACAGTCATGCGCCGGAGGCATCGGCTGGTCGCTGTGGCGAGGCCCGCTCGGGTTTAGCCAGGCACCGTGATGCTATCTATTCGCTACCTAGTCAGCCGGTCATGTGTACTACTGCTGCCTCAATTCGGATACACCCGGCGCGCTTAACGGCAGATCCGGGGACGACGGAGGAGTTAATCGCTTCATGGCCCCATATTGGGAAATTCTGGAGTTGTAGCTACATCAATTGGGCCTAAATGGACCTTCCAACCCTATATAGTAGCATTGATGCGCTACGGATGTAGAGGGGCCTAGAACTGATAAGGCAGGTTTTAAAGACAAATTTGATGGGACTTAGGGGCTGGCTCAGTTACCGCTTTCAAAGTGTTTCACGTCAGAAAAACATCCCATCACCATTAGTTTGCACTATACCACATCAGAGCCCATCCAAGGCGCCCTCGGTTGTGACACGATCACCACTGGCTCGGCCCTACTTAGCCATGACATAGTAAACAAACGACAGCCAGCGACCCATGCTATTACCAGGTTATCATGCCAATTCTGAAAAGAGAAGACTGTGTTTCGCTTATAGCCGCTTTCCTATATCTTTGACAAGGCAAAAATGGCGATAATGAGTTTTCTATTGTGAAAGCAACTTAATATTGAACGAGTGAAATGCAAGCCCGACGAAGCTCTTTTAACTGCACATATTTAACAAGACTCACTTGCTCTGGACTTTTAAGCACCTAATGTGACTATATTCTGTTTCCGATAACTCTAATATACCAAGTTCCCGGAGCATACTGGCTCAACAGGCAAAACTTTGGCCAGATCAAGAGTGGCCTCAAAGCTAGACTCCGTGGTACAGTGGATGCCAAACCTGATGGTCTGCGTCGAAGAGGCCGGTTTGAATGTAAACACCTGCGCCTCGACCATAAAATCGTTGGCTCCATCAATGTGGTCGCTCTGATCGTAGGTAGTACCGGCAGCACGGGCGCGGAAATAGCAGCTGCTTGGGATCGAACTATATGGGGTCCACCACTGGTAGGTCAGTTCATACTCGAGACCTATAGTAAGGCCCTTGACGTCCTGCTCAACATATTGCCAGTCGTTCGCGTCTGTGAGGGTGAGGCTGCTGTATCACTTGTCAACGGGGGCATGGTGCTTGAGGAGAAGAGTGGGGCATACACGACGTAGTTGCCATCTCCGTTGTCTGCTGGTGTTACGCTGGCACTGGAACTGAAACGCCATGGCTCGAGGCCGTCTTCAAAGGAAGGATTTTCGACATAGTTGGTGGGTTCAACACAGATTGAAGTGGTTGACGAGGTTGTCGCAGTGGTGGAGAGCTCGGCAGTCGAGACCGTGGTAGGAAGCGAATCTGTCAAGGTAGATGATTCGGTAGTCGATATCGTAGACGTGGCCGTGGCTGACAACTTATCCGTGGTAAATGTCGATGTCTCGGTTGAGGGAGCCGTGGTAAAAGAGGACAAAGGAGCGGACGACGAGTCCCTAGTGCTAGCACGACAAGGGCCGGCGTTGACCAAGTCGCTGGCAGCTAGAGCCGCGAAAGCGATGAAAGTCTTGCAGAAGATCATGGCACACGGTGGGCACAAGGCGCAAGTAAAGGAGCGAGATGAAGAGAATGGTGAGAGCCTGCGCTGGTGGGTGGGAACTTGATCCAAGTAACAATTAACAGTGTCAGCTCCGAGGGTGAGCTGATATATACAGATCTATTCCCGAGATTAATATCCACTTGCACGCGTGGCACAGCCGTTTCCGACGGCTTTATTCCTTTTGGAGCTGATAATGTCGATTCAATAGTCTGGCAATGGCGTGCCTGACTCCTTGTTGAAGCATCCACATATTGTCCAGGGTCTGACCAACAAGATCAAGAACCCTCACCCGTCAAAGTTCCGTGACAGCCTCCGCAGCTTTAAAATCGCAAGTTAAGACAGGCATATATCAAGAGACAACTTATTGGACACTCAGCTTGGTTGCCAATTCGTTTTCTTGTTCCCAAGGTGATGTCTTTGTCTTGGGCGTTGGGCCAACAAACCGCACTAGACCATAGTGGCGTTCAATAGCGCCAAAAGCGAAACAAATAGCCTGCTGTCAGAATCAACTGTGGAGGAACAGGAGCGGCGATACGCGGGACAGGCCTAATAACTTGGCCGAGGCCAGAGGCGGCACTGATAGACAATGTCCTTGTTCCCGGACCACGTATCAGAGCATTATGCACAGCGCTACATTATTGCCTCTGAACACTTTACCTTGTATAAACTCACCACATTCAACTTACTGAAGATAAATGTTTTTGTATAACATTGAGGCCGAAACACCTAGCCCACATTTGGTCAGGATTCGTCCTTAATGATCCAACTTTGATCATCTGTCACTGGCTAAAAACACTTTGTCTAGTCCTATGTCCACAAAGACCGCATATTGTCGTTTACCGCTATCTTGATATAGATCTGTTGCATGTGTTGTGTGTAACGCCTAGACTGTAGGAAAGGTCCTAACTTTTGTGTCTAGCACATGGGTCAAGGCCAATCGAGCCTTCGGTTTGTAAAATAATTACTTTGGTAAAGAGGCCGGTGCCTCATTTTGCGCCCCCAATCGACCTTTCTAGATGCTAGAGTACCCTCAAGCTAGTCATACTTTTCAGAGAAATAGGGTACCTCTAATGTGCTTATCCGAATGGGAATGTAGCTGCCTCATCAGACACTATCAACAGAAGTATTCATTTCCAGAAAGGCTTCCACGCCCTTTGACATCTTCATCAAGTCAGTTCTCTGTCTGACGTTACGAAACCACAATCACCTTTTCTGAGTTTTCGAGCGATGGGGACATATTCACCGTGCATAGCGCTACCGTGTCGTTGCAGTATTTGCTAGCGTGAACACTTGTTGGGCGTCGACCTCACTATGCCTTTTGTGCCCCAGTGTACTGGCCGGTCTAGAAAGGGTAACTATAGCCAAGATCATATGTGGAACTGCAAACCTTTTCTTTTGTAAAGAGGCAATGTGAACATCGACCAATGATTCTAGAAATGCGAAGAGAATCGTGTTCTTGATTACGGTGGAAGCAGCCTACCCTTGAAAGATTACTCGTAAGTTCATAGTTTGAACAGAGGAGGCATTTCATCGCCTACGCTATCCTGGATGATAGTGACACTCAGCGAAGTTAGTATCACACTACCTGCCGGTGCTTGTACGCATCGAAACACCGCCGAGGTGATAACCACCGTCCCGAACCAGGGTCTTGTTAATCGAGTCTTCCTGCGAGCCCGCTATAGTGATAATATGAATTATTTGAGCTAAAATAAGATACTAAGTAACAACAGGAGTCTAAGATAGAGTAAGAGATAAGATTGTAATGCTACCTGACATGTGACACTCCAAGGGTTGCTTATCAAGTGCGAGATCACGATAACGCGGCTTATCAAGGTCAATATTCTCAACGACAAGACGTACATTTACCAAAAGAAAGGAGGCAGGAAAATGGCTCATCGTTAAGTAAAGCCGTCTCCGTGCAGGTTAATTCGACATGACCAGGCCGCTGTTGGGTATTGCCCACTCCGCATCAAAAGACATCACCGGCAAGGCTGCGGGGTCAATAAGCGCCAAGCCATCCAGGTTATTTGAATTGAGATAGCAACACGCTTCATTATATCTGTTCGGGTTCTGTTCCAAAGACAGCGCAATAGAAGTTCTGCGTTGCATTGCTACGGTATCAACTCAGCAAGCTAGGTAAAGCCTGTGGGTCTAGTCATCCCTATCTTATGGCATTCTATAGGCTCACCCGCAGCTAAGGCTTTTAACAGCTTCTGACCAACCAATCTTAAGCATCAGTGCAGGGTTATGATGGCCCATAGGCTCTACCCAACTTGCTGAGTTGGTACAGTATTATTCGGTGGCAGGTCACTCGCGTAAATAGGCAGCGAGTGAAACAGAGGGGTCAATCTTAACAAGGCTGGTAGAGTGGGGGTTTTTCATGGGATATGGGCCTATTTCCGGGGCTGTCAATCTCTGCGTTGGGGAAACGGGTTGCAACTCTCAATAAACTCTGATGCCCATCTCCACATATAGTGTAACTAACATCCATGACATCGATCAACATGAGACCCAAACATCCTCGCACAGACGCTAGAATCAGGGGAGAAACTCACCAGTTGAGTACTGCCCAAGTTTGCCAGATGAGTTCCAGAAACCAAAACATTTGGACATCCGGCACCGGACAAGAGAGTTTTGCCGGGGCGTCACAGGGTTGAATGCTATCCAGTGTCGGCGAGACCAGAACCTCATAGCAGAAAGCGGTAAGCAAACCTGCACTCGCCAGGTGCGTTTTTTTTTAATCCCTCGGTGGATACGTATGTGTCGATCGGCATGAAGGGCATTCGCCAAGAGTTGTCATACGAACCCTAGCCGTATCCGAGCTCCACACCATTCACATCCAGTAGCTGCAACAGGCGATAGAACATACCATGATCTGGGTAGCAGGTGTTTTTAAGTTTCGCTTGAGCGAAGGGACGGAGCGGCCGAAAAGGCGAGAACGAGTCATTTGTACCAAGTAAGGCCTGCCAGTTAAGAACCATCATGCCCGGGAGTTCCGTCAAAACTCGCACTGATGTTTCAAGAGGATCGTATCCGGAACTTTCGGACAGTTCATTCAGTCTTCAATCAATGTCTCAGTCGGTCAACGGATGATATAAAGTGGCCTATACGCCGCCGTGAAAGTTGGTAGTAAAACAACATCATCACACGTCATATACACGTCTTATCACACGAATTCCTCGCAACTACAACGCCAAAATGAAGTTTCTCTCGCTCCTAATGGTATTCGTCGCCCCTCTGACTGCCCACGCATGGACCGGTCACGTTTTCAACAATATGGACGACTGCAAGAAGGGTTGTGAGGCAAAGGTAAGCCCATGTTGAGTGCCAGTGGCCGGTAGACCAGGCTAATACGATCTTCTTCCAGTGCATTGAGCAGGGCGGAGCTTGGGATGGATGCTCCGGCAATGGTGATGGGCCTGGTGGAGACTTCACTCCGATCAAGTAAGTTCAGAGAGACTCCCTTGTGATGTGTTCCGGACATCAAGCTAACCCTATCGAGCACCTACTGCAATTGTCGGTAAAGCTCCAGAGGCAAAGCCCTTAAAATTTCCGACCTCCACTACACAGGGTGTTGACTCACACCCCGTATTTCTTCAAGACACTACGACGGCTGTTACAGAGATTATCTTGCGCATCTGGTTGAGTCTGAATGAGAGTACTACCGCCCAAAAATGCTGTAGTATGAAGAGGGTTTACTCTCGATCTGGAGCAGGCTCATGAATATGTTATGGATCTGCCGGTTGAGTAAAGGTGTGGCCTTAATTTATCAACTATGTAAGATGAATGATGATGTTAGGGCGTTTTGCAGCAGGGGTGTCTTAGCAGATTACAAATCGACCATGTCAGAATTGGAATGCATGAGATGTGACGTCGCTATGTTACTGTACTGTTGTCACTACTCCACCCCCTTCTCATCTCCATCCGCCTTACTACGTTCGACGTGTTCAACTGTAGCCTCCACTTTTTCCGTCATGAGCTCCTTCACGCCCTTCAGACTAGCAACAGCGACGAGGGCCAAGACAGCAAAAGGGATAACGCTTGACCAAGCCAGACGATAAGCATACGCATACTGCCATCTGCTCTCGGATATAGCCGCACCCCATACGGCGCTGTCAGCGCCCTCAACATCGCTAGACCCGATTTCACCCGTGGCCAGGGCTTGCAGCAAGGCCGGCACACTCTTTTCCGGCAAGCCAGCAGCGATGGCAGATTCAGCTACGGCAGAAGCGTAATGCGAATTCAGCCGCCCGTTGATTATGGCATCGAGAACAGCAGACCCGAAGGCCCCGCCAATAGCGCGGATGGAAAAGGCGAGTCCCGTCGCTGTAGATAAATATTGATGTGGAGCCGTGAACTGAACACAGGCAACGAGAAGGGTCAGAGGCGCTGACTGTCCAATGCCTGTGAGAACGTTCAGAGCATGCTGGGCATTGTTCCACGATGGTCGGATGGCAGCATAGCAACTTGAACTGTTTGGGCATGGTCAGAATGGTAGAAAGGGAGGACGGGGCATATACTTACACGGCGATGAAAAAAGTAAAAGACATGATGAGAGGAGACTTGAGGTCCTTGAATCTAGTGGAGTAAAGCATGATAGGGATCGAAAGACCGAGATTGACCAAAGTAAATCCAAGGATCCGGACAGAGATTCGCCATGGGTCCGTCTCAAAGCCCAAGTGGAGGATGATCTGTGGCACAATCGAGTTGACTGCCGAGTAGAAAACCCAGCCTTCGACTCCAAAGGCAAACACTGAAAGGGCAAAGTTTGCGTTTTGGCGGAAGAAGACATGAGCTACAAGACCGTCTGATCTTCCTTTCCATTCTGTAGACTCTGGCGTCAACACTAACTCGGAATGATAGTGACAGCAGACACTCACCGTATAACCCAAACAGCACAAACAGTGCCAAACCAACTACCAGCGGACCGATCACATGGGCATCGGACCACGAGTAGGTGCCACCCGCCCAGTTCAGAGCCAAGAGCATGAGTGATACGCTGCTGATGTAGAGAACTGACCCAATGGGGTCGCAGGCCCATAAACACTCTTTGATGGACAGTTTGGGATACTCTGTCCGCTTTGGGGGCCAGTAGAAAATGAACAAGGCCAAGGACGTGGCCCCGTGAAACGCAGCCTGCATCCAGAAGATGTACCTCCATCCAGACGCGTTGACGTTGGTGACAGCTCCGGCTCCCAAAGAACCAATACTACAGATGATATCGTTAGGATTAGAGGGCAAGGCATGTGGTAGAAAGACTCACATGCTACCAACACAGCCGCCGATGAAGGCCAGCCCGTTTGCAATGGCTCGGTACTTGAGAGGGAGAATTTCCGAAGGGATGGCCTGAACGATGGCGATCGTGGATAACGTCGTGCCAATAAGAATGCCACCTCCAATAAGCATACTCATGGAAGTTGCCTTGGCCGACATGACAGCGCCGGCAAAGGCAATGAGAGGCGGAACCGAGGCGAGGTACTTGCGGTCGAGGACATCGGAAAGTCGCCCGACAATAGGCGACAACACACTTTGCATCAATAGGGGACCCTGCATCAGTCGTTAGAGCCGACTCCAAGGGTTCCAGAGGAAGTTGTACTTGGATAATCCATCCAGCGACAGCCCCGTCACCCAAATCGCGAACGATAAATGCGATGACTGATCCTGCTGCGACCACAACGAAAACCTGGGCCATGATGCTAAACAATTCCTCGTTAGAGCTAGAAAGTGGTTATCGGGAGACGGCCAAGACGTACGCAAAACAGGTGCAGAAGACTACAACCTTTGGTTACTTTGTCAACGACCCATTCAACACGACGCTAGGGTTGTCGCTTACCCATGATCTCCAACCAAGCTTGATATGGTAGGCATCCTCGAGGGCAGCCTGCTGGATCGGGATAACACCATGGTCCTTGTGGTGCGGCTGCGGTGGTGCCTCGTCTATATTCACAGACGGTTTGTCGTCAGCAGCTGTCATTTTCGTGTTCGTGGACGCTTTTGTGGCCGTTCAGTGCCAGGCTAGCACCTAGCTGAGTCACACACTATTATATACTCTCCAGCTGGCGTTCGAGACCGGCAGCGGCTCGATATATCCGAGGCTTTGCAGCTTACCCCTCCCGCTGTTACATCCAGCCTAGAGCGAGCTGAGACACATGCGCACTGGGGTTGGCTGCAAAAGGGAACAGCTTCTCGCCCTTGGCCCCTTTGAGTCTGGCCGTATCTAACAGTCTGGGGTTCGGCAGTTGTTCCAGGTAGATAGTGCGGGGAAGCCTCTTACGGTATCATTGGTCATCATCTAAACAATCATGGATCCAACATTTTCGCATCGGGAGGATTTCCATTATGGGAGATATTGACCGAGATATAGTTGTCTAAAAAATAAGCGAGGTTCTACTCATAAGGGAGGCTTTTGTCCAGGCCGACGCTAACGTTAGATCCAAAGCTGAAAAGCCATTCCGCACACAGTCGACCGACACGCTTTCTCGATGTCTCAAATTTCCAATACCAAGCCCATATTTCAAAGGGCTCGGAAAAAGCACCAGCCTCCCATGTGCGACACATAAAATCGAAAGAACAGCTCAAACCACAGTGACAAGCGATAGTCTCTACATCTTACGAGCTCAAACTGATGGCGAGCGCTCCTGTAGTTGTGGTAACGGAATCCCTAGTTGCTTGTTGATCCGGAATACCTCATCTGTATATTCAGGGTAGTCAACGTCTGACTTTGGCCGCCTTTCCAGAGCTCGAAGCTCCTCCTTTGTGATTGGCTTGCGCTCCCAAACATCTCGGTAGATACCGTGGTGAGTGATTGCAACCTCAGAGTCCACGCGAACTCGATTCTGTGCGTTGCTTAAGATTGGAAGTGGATTAGGTTTCGGGGGAGGTGAGCCTGTGTCGGAGAGGAAGAAGCTGAAGAGCGCTTCTTGTTGGTCGTCGCGAAGTTGATATACTCGATGTGTTTGGCGGCGACGGCAGGAGTGAAAGTAGACGTTGGGCGTTGTACCGGACTCCTCGGCCCGGCGGTCAAAAACGGTTACACCTCCGAGGATACGATCTTCAGCCCAGTACCTAGCGATGCTAGCCACGCCTTCAGGATAAACATCTATGTCGAGATAGGCGTGGTGGCTGAAGAGAGTTGGCCGTGGTGGCACTTCGACGAGGCCCTCCACGGGCGGCATGCTCCACTTGGTGATGTTATCAATGTCTCCTTGGTGTATTCGAAACTCGAGTTGGAATAACAGAACTCCAATTTGGTGAAGAGCCACTGCAACTAGCTCGTGTAAACGCACATTAAAGGCCTTGGAACCTGACTTGGCCTGTTGATAGGCTGCAATAGCCTGATGTGCATGAGCTTTGATGCGCTAGAAATGGAAAAGACATAACTTTGGGTCAAACATCAAAATCTCAGAATTCCACTGTTTGTGGAAGTCGCGAGCTTTCTCTATTGCACCCGGGCATAGCTCCTCATGCTCCAAGTCAATGGGATGCTCGCCGAAGACACCGCAGTATCTACGGTCCCAGGAAACATCGCCAGTGGGGAGCCCATATATTATCTGGGCATAAGTAAACTAGGAGAGCTCAAAACACAGGACAATCTTGATGGCCCGATCCAGCACGCGACGGTGATGTTTCGAATCGATATTCTGAAATGGCACACGTAGGTCATGTTCGGCCCGACCAGCAACTTGCAGTTTCTCAGTATGAGCTTGAAGTTCCTCGGGATCCATGGCGAGTAGTTGAGAGTTTGAATATCAAACTATGAAGATCAATGTTGATATTATCAAACAAGTAAATGCGGTAAAAGTTGCGGTGTTTGGTGAAGGTTGCTTCAGGTCTAAGGCTGCGATTTGTGAACTCTTGTAAGCCCATGAAGGGGTCATTGAAAATGTAGGCTATCAACCCTAGCTGCTCAGCTTGAATGGTCTAACCCAACCATCTGCTCTGAAAGCGCCCATAGCCTAGCCTCAGATGCTTCATCATAAGCGTGAGGGCCATGTCCTTGTGCCCAAGGGCCTTCCGCAGTATTCCATTTCCCAATAATTTGGCAATCCTCGAGATATTTTCCACCTTGTCCCTCCAAAGCACTGGCACACGCAGCCCAAACAGTTGTAGCAGCTGCCTGAGCCGGGCTCTTAAATGTCTTGGACAGATTCGGGTCCTTGTTCAGTTGTTCCTGTCTCTCCTTGGACATGTGCCTGTGCAAACCAGTGTTTGACCCGCCGGGATGAACGCTCCATGCATGCAGACCCTTTGCGCCAAAGCGGCGTTCAATCTCATTAGCAGTCCATATGTTTGCTGTTTTGCTCTGGAAGTACGCCTTTCCAGGGTCGTATTCGCCAGTCAAGTTGATATTCTCAAAATTGACGGAGCCAAAGCGGTGGGCCATCGAGGATACAAAGATAACACGGGAGTCAAATGTTGGCTGTGTCTTGGAAGACTCCAACAATTTGGGTGCCAAAAGGTTGAAGAGGAGGAAATGAGCCAAATGATTGATGCCGAGTTGCGTTTCAAACCCATCCACAGTCTTTCCTTCAGGCGTATTGAGAACACCGGCGTTGCAGATCAAGACATGCAGTGGAACTCCTTGAGCCAGGAAAGAATCGGCGCAGGCGCGAACGCTTTCCAGCGAGCTGAGATCCAGCTGAAGCAGATGAATACGACCGGGGTAAGCACTCGTTAACCCAGCGAGAGCCGCCTTGCCGCTGTCAAGATCTCGGACCGTGAGATACAGGGCAGCACCTGTCGTAGCGAGAGCCTGCGCGATCTCAATTCCAAGGCCGGAGGAACATCCCGTGATCAAAATAGTCTTATCAGACCATTTATCCTGAAGCTCTTCATCATCGATGATCTGTGCGGCTGTGGGACGTTTGTCGCCCGGACCTTGGGGATCGCAATGTATTTCGATATATTTAGATGTCATGTTGATGACGTGGTAATGGTTCAATACTATAAAGGTGCAACACTATACAAAGCCTAAAAGGAAACAAATTGAGCCAGAATCGATACAGGGCTATCCTATAAATACCCAGAGTTCCGGATTTGCTTACAGAAATGCTGTAGCTGTCTTCGGTCTCGCTTTCGGTCCCGGGTTCACTCAGTGCCAGTCCTAGTAGATCACTTCCTAACAGACCTATTTGGACTAGTATTTATCATGCGGCAGGGTTTTTCAGATCCGGCGAAACGTCTCTATGACGCGGCATCAATTGGACCCCGAGGATAGCCATCAGACTGTTCCTTTCAACGAGTTCAATGCTCGCCGAGGTAAGCAAGAGACCGGTGGCAAGAGAGCGGCTATTAAAGGGTACCTATGGCTCTAGTAAAGTCATAGGTTGCCATTTGAAGATGTCAGCTATGATTAATAGGATTGGGTGTTGCAGGAGCTCTGTGAGTGTCACATAATTCAAGCAGTTACTAGGACGTGAGCGATTAGAGTAATGCCCTGGAAGCTTTATGTTATCGGGGTCACACAGATAAGGCTAAACTCATAGTCGTATTAAAGAGAGTACTCCGACCAGTAGCTAAGGCTCTGAATACTTATGCCAACTTCCATTCTTGACTTGACGATATCATCGCCATGGTTTCTCGCCATGATTTCGGGAGGTAAGTGCCCAATTAAACGGTTGGCACTCTCGATGCTTAGCTGCAACGTGATGCACGATTCTAGAGTGCACGTTTTCGTTGCACAGGCGTGTCTCTGCTTCTTGAGAGTATAATGCAGGGTATACACATTCTCTGGTCTATCAGACTGGTTGTATCAGATGTGGCCCATGGGAAAGTGATGACCTTCGATAAGGCTCGAGTGTTGTGCTCCAAAGGGAAAGAGAGCCATCCCAAGAAGGGCGCGGGACGGAGAATCATCGGCCAAAGGCCCACCGTTTCCTCTCACTCCATTAGGATTCGGCCCCGATGGACCCGAATCGGGATGGTCTTTCGGCCGATAGGGAGCCGCCTCGCTTAGCCGGTCTGTTCGAGCAGTGTCACCTGTCGTCCGTTCATCCTCTCATGTCTAATGCATAGAAGAAGAAGGGTTGATATAGAAGAGATGGGTGATGGCTAAGGCATCTCGTAAATATTCTCCATCGAGTGCACATGAAAGGAGGTTATCCAGCGACTGTTTCATAACCATCTTCTCCAAGGCGAGATACTGCGCAAGCATGGCTGGGGATGCTCGGATCAGCCGCATCACAGTAGTCTCGGACGAAACACGGATGATTTCCGTGCTAATCTCTGGCGGAAGCTTAGCAAAGGGGTCCATTCCTCCCGGTCTATGATCGATCGATCGTCTAGTGCGAGTTTGTTGCAGCTGGGGCGGTGCTCGAGAAATTGGGTAATGCTGAGTGATATTGGCGATTAAATCAGGTGCGTTCACAAAAGAGGAAAGAGGTAATCGATGCATATCGAACGAGGCGCTTAACAATACTGCATTAAATCCCGCTGCGACATATCTCCGTCTGTGCATGTGATAGAATGGGGCTCTCTGCACCTTTGCACCTACTCGCAGTTGATGGCCTCGGAACACACACGACGTTAACTCGTTCACAAACTCTTTCCAACCAACTGCCGGGTCTACTATAGAATGACACAGTTCGAATTCCCCGGTGGCGTGGCATGCTCAAACTCCATCAGATCCACGTCCATTGAACGCTTCCAGCGGTCCTCCATGCGATTGAAAGCATTTTTGGTACATTGAGCCCCGGCAAAATGATTCATTCCAGGGAAATCCTGTTGGTAAAGCTTCAGCAATGTCTCTATCTCTGCCAGTCTGTACCCCTCCGGTGTTGTCGCCCATGCCCCCTGAAGTGCTATGGGCATGGAGCTCGCGCCCAAAGGACGGTATTGAGAACACCTCTCGGATACAGAGATGATGTCGTCGCAAAGCTGTCTGGAGAAGCTGATGAGCTGGGGGTCGTGATCGCTTATTCGAATAATACGATTAAGAACTGCAGCCAGACTCAGGACAGATGAAAATGCTGTTTGGTATCGAAGAGACCGTCGGTGATCTGCGAAGGAAGCTCCTGGCTTGGAAGCATCCGCAATCACCTCATCAAGCTGCGGAATTAATAAACAGTAATCCATGAGAAACATGTCATAGGCACAGCGTATCTGGTAGATGTTCTTTTCGGGGTCTCGCAGCATGATAGCGATGCCTGCTATCGTCTGCAGCTCGAGGCTGACTAGGCTTCTACCATCGACATAAACCATGGCTTGTTGGAAAGTGTGGCGGTTGAAGATGTTCCAAAATCGCTCTTCAAGCTGAATTCTTGGATTAAGAAAGCTCTCGAATACCTGCCAGGGCCTAGTCAGCAACGCAATCGCCAAGTCGGGATGCTTGGCGTTTTCATACCGTGGTAGCGCAAAGGGTCTGCATCAAGTCGGGATTAATGTTGTCCAATAGGCCAGCGTCATCTGCGTGGTACAGCAGGTGCATTATTATTTCACCATGTGTCACTGAAGTTTCCTCGGTTATGACCCAATCCTTTAACGGGCCGGAATGGTCAGTACTGCAGAAGACCAGGGTGTTCTCAGGGATTCTCACTCTAGAAAAGCGGATAATGTAGATGGCAGCCATGACATCAGGTGAGCAGGCTCGGTTGGCCCGGCCAGCCTCTCGCATGGATCTCCTTAGGGTCGATACTGCGTTGACATGCAGAGCAAGCGCGTCGTGTCTAGGCTGCCTATGGCGCAGACTATTAAACGAGGCTATTAGAGTTGCAATCGACACGTCAAGCACTTTGCTAGACCCAACATGTCGGGGAAGATCCGTGACGAATGCCCCGTACGAAACAATGTTAAAAGCGGCATCCGGAAGCTCCAGCATCGAGACCAGGGCACCCGCCATCCGCGTCTCTTGGTTGCTGGGGGCCGGTCTTGGCGAATCACAAAGCAGTCGATGCTGCACCCGGCCGCCAATGAGTTGGAAGTCTTGCGTCCTAAAAGCTACGCGCCGGACGCCATTTCCGATACATTGCTGCTTGCGGCGCGCACATCGTCCACATGCAGGCTTCTGCCCGTCGCACTGTAGAGTCTCAGCGCTGCAATGTCATACAGGCTGTAGTTACCTACCCCTTTCTTTGCTTTGCGGCACGCCTCGCAGCCCCGTGATAGTGGAATACCCACCATTATCAGGCGCAGAATGATGCTGTCAGAGGTAATATTGGTATGTAAATAGATGTACGGATCAGAGGGGGAACTGATCCCACGCTGCACTTTTAACCATGTCGGTCCATAAGCAGTAGACGTGCACCAGGGCCAGACGTCATGCTGTAGTGACTGGCCAACCAGATTGGCGGACTCCTTTTCAGCTTCCGTAACACCCATGTTTTGCGCTTTACTAGATCGGGAGTCATGCTGCGCCAGGCTAACAACCAATTGGATTTAGCGCAGGAAGGGAAAGGGAAGTTAAGACAGTATCAGAGTATTCTAATTAACCTCATTGGAAGTTGGGCTGATATGAATACAGAAAGCGATCAAGCATAAAATTTATGTATAGAGATAAGTTAGATATCGTCTTGTGAAAGGCTTTCTACTGCCCATCAAGACTACTATTGGCGCTTGTCAAAGTTCTATCGATAGCAACAAAAACAAAGCTTCTTTATGGTATTAACATGAGAACTTTACATCAACATTTTCACCGCCTTGAATCTACCTCAAGGAAACATGGGCTTGGTGACTTCATGAAGTCTCGGGGAATCGGCGAGGACAGCGGAGTGTACAGGGTAGGTGAATTCGTCCGGGAGACACCTCCACAAAACGACATTAACACCATGCAATGTATGGCAGACGTCGTGATCAGGTATCTACTCCGTAGTAGTGGCAGAATGCACACGCGGTATTTTGAGCATCCTGGGAGCGATTGGCTGACAATACGGCAGGGAGGGATAGAGATTATTGGATCCCAAGCTTGAAATTAGAAGTGTGTTGATGGAGCACTTATGTCGAGCAATAGAGGGCAAATTATTAGTGACGGAAACAAGAAAGTATAAGAAAAAAGGAAAAGAGAAAACGAAAGAGACAATACCTGATTACTACAATTGGATTTATCAATTAACTCATCCCAAGAATTACGCTGTGCAAATGCATCTCAGTCTCGCTTTAGCACGTGACCTTGTTGTGGTTTCCAGATCACTCCGCTACACCGCCCGGCAGAATCGCGTATATAATCTCCTGCTTCCCGCCCACCTTGACCTGACTTTTCCTTTCTTCTTCATACTTACCTTGTTCCGACGAAGCCAGCTCATCAATTGGCGGCGTCAGCGTGGAAGGCCTGCATTGCACATCGCGGAGTCATTCCATGCTCCATTGTCCTTCGGGGCCATGGGGGGCGCAATTTTTGATTTCTCACTCACTTTCATTGTGTTCTCGGCTTGAAGCTGGGCCACGAAGAAGGTCACACATTCTGTAGCTCTCTAGACAGCCCTGTTATCGAGCTGTCCTGCTCCATGATCAACTGCCTCAAGGATTATCGAACGAATTAAGCTTATACAAGGCATGGGGCCCTCGGTCAGGACTTGGAAATTCGGTAGAGCGATGGTGAAGAAGCTTCGACATCGTTGCAAATTGTCTCCACTCTGCTGTACACGTTGTTTTGCCTCATCATTCCCCGGCTTGTCTTCTACGTACACCGTGAATTGCTGGACCTCGTCGTGGAGAGAGACATTTCAAGGGCCAGATATATCTAGCTGAGGGGAAATGGTCACCCCACGGTTATGCTTCGTAGCCTAGTGCTTATCATCAATGACGCGTAATGTATCTTGCGGCGGGCCAATCCACCCGTTCCGGCAATGAGTAGAGCATCATCTGCGAACATGGCTGTGGCTCATGGTCTATAAAGGTGACATATCCGCAGGGGAGCTTTCGATGCGTTTCCAAAGTCATCATCAATCAATATCATTGAGTAGATTCCCAACAACTGGTTCCTCGTTGATCATTGGAAATGGCCAACCCATTAATGTCCACCTCGATCCCCCTCGGACAATGGGTTGACACGTTGTTAGACACCATCTTCTGCCAGTCGGATGACGCTCTTGCCATGTCAACGTATGAGCAATTCGTCTCGGTAGATCTTCTCTACAGGCAACACCCCCTAAAACGCCTGTGTCTACTGTTTCTGACCAGTCCAGGATCAACCACGACCAGTATAATTATACTCAGCTTTACGAGACATTTAAAGAAGCCCGCAAAAATAACGTAATCAAGACGCAGTCAAACGATGAGGTGCACTGCTGGGATGCTCCTGAAGGCAATGGGGCTGGCTGTGTAGCTCACATGTCGCATTTTACGTTGACAAACAAGGAAACGGGAGAGGAAACAAAGTGTTCCAGCCTCACACTAGCCAATGTGCGTGTGAATGACGGGAAGAGGATGCTTGTCGAACTGACAGAAGTGTTGAATTGATGAAAAATCGGTATGTTGTAGTGCGGACTGAGGTCAGGCTAGCATAGGTGTTTTAGTGAATAATAAACTGGGTAGATAATCCGCAGATGGGTAAAGCGTTGAGACTGGAAGGTTGAAAGTGTCATGACTATCCGGAAGAAAGTCGGGCCGGCCATTGACCAAGGGCAAAAATCACGGCCATCACATCTCTTTGCCTGCTACCTACCCCCTTGACGCTGCTTGGCTGTGACCTCTTCAATCTCTTTTGCGGCCGCGGTCCGTGACTGGAAGAGTCTCTACGTAGCATGAGCTCATTTTACCAACAACGAGCACCCCCGCAAAAGGGGCTGGCTCGGCCAACGACAGGGTGTCCGGCCCACATCGTCAAGAAGTCCACTAGGCAAAAAGAACGGCAAAAACATACAACAGCGGGGATTCGCTGGTCGTCACCGACCCAACTACTAATCCGCCCCTCACTGGCTTATCTATGGGAGAGCGGACGGGATCCCGAGTTCTCCAGTGGGTATGGTCGTATGTGACGAGACGGTGCGCTATCTCACTCTATCATGACAACTCATGCCCTAGCAATGCCTACGACTGCAAGACTTGTCTCATGAAGAAGAATCGCCAGCTGAAAAAGGCGTTTCTCAACGGACAACTACCAATATGAGAGGTTATGTTGCGTTCTTCAAGTAACACAAACCCTTGTGGTATCTAACGTGGTTGCTTGACTTTGGGTTGGTCAGATTCCTAGGCTACCACCACGACACCCAGACCAGTTAGCGGTTTCCGTCGCTCTACGTGTCTAGTAGCTTCGTGCGTTGCTTGTGATCGTGCTTCACGCCCAAGAGCTAGGAGTGAACGACGCCGTGCCAGGGCCAAAAGATTAGATCATGGCGCCCCATCAGCGTTGAAACTGGTCAACACAAGTCAGCCAGCCCAAACTCACGCGCCATGTCTCTGCTTTACAACTCCTAACCTGTAACCACTGAATATGATTCCTCCAGTGGTCAGCATTGTTGAGCCGTATTGCATTTACAAACATAATTCTGCAGCGTTACTGCACAGAATCAGACAAGGTTTCACAGTACCTGAGCTGGGCACAGACTAGTTTCGTAGCGCTGGTTAGGCGACGTCTTCTTTTCATACTCCAGTTTCTCGTCATTTATTCCCACATGTCCCGTCACCCATGATAGAAGCCAAGGCTCTGCCTCCCTGCAACAATCATACATTCCCGGCAACGCATCCCATACCAACATGGCTTTCTTTACCGGCAGTAGCCTGGAGATTTTTAATCCGTCGTTTAATTCCCAGTCGATTGAGCCCTTCTTTCATTTTAGCCGGCTTCCTCGAGAGCTCCGGTGGGCAATCTGGCAGCTCGGACTCCAGTACGAGCGTCTTTTGCACGTCGAGGTCCGCTCCTCTAAGTCTCATTGTACCGCTACCGAGAGGCCTCTTGATAAGCAAAGAGATCCCCAGGCATACGAAATCATCTTGTCAGAGCGCCAACCCATTAGCAAACTCAGTCATGTTAATTTCGAAGCGCGAGAAATCACACATCGCTTCTACCGGGTTCAGCTGCCTTGTCTGTATCGGTGGGAGGGCAAGGAAGACGCAGAAGGCATCTTCTACTTTCATCCTGAGCTGGACACTTTGGAAATCAGGGGCGAACCTTTTGCCAGCTTTGCGCAGGATCTCTGGGCCCATGATACACGCAGTATTGGCCTCATCAACCTTGCGGTGAGCAATCAGTTCATCCCGGAAGAGCCTCTGCCGCCTATAACCAATTCTTTTTTGCCACAAGTGCTCTCAAGGCTTCGGCGTGTAATATTTCTATACCTAGGTGGAGTAGAGCGCATGTTTCTAGGTGAGTCAACGATTAACCCTAGAATCGACACGGTGTTTGACGGGTCGAGTTAACTGTGAATTTTTAGGCGAGCCTAGAACAACAGACTATTTTGAAAAGTATGAGGTCTACCGTTCTAGGCCTATCATGGCCATTACCACCAAGTTCAGCCGCCTATCACACGACCCAAGACCATATATTAAGCCATCTCTGCAACAAGTGTATATGGATAGCCCTGATCCGCGGATGATAATCCATCGCTGGTTTAGGTTGGTTGCCAGCTGCAAAGTATAGTACGAGCATGAGGTTAAGTATTGCTTCCTAGTTGCCTATGGAGGACGCAGAATGCGCCGTGGTCGTAGGCAAGGAGTTGATTTTAGTGTTGACCTAGGATGGAGTTTGCACGTCACAGCCCAAGAGATACATGGCCGAGATGATGCTATTGGGTGGGTACGACAACAAGATGAGAAATGGAGAGACACTTTACAAGAAATGCGCGAAGAAATCCTTGAGATGGAGAATGAAGGTTCTTACGTGGAGCCTTATCAGAACATAGAGCGACCTCTTGAACCAGCTGTAGGGTTCTGGCTCTTCCCAATCGAGGATCTGGGACTTCTGCCTAGCATGAGCCACGACCATAATTATCATGAAGATGGAGGATTCTGGAAGTCTCATAGGAAGATAGACTTGTCAAAGTTCGAGCCAGAACTTTGCTTCTCGTACCTCCCCTGAAGTCTCTATAGATATAAGCATTTCTTAGGTTTAAAACATGCCTTTCGTATTCTATGCCCCTTCTCTCGCGAATCCTTGTTTTTATGCAAAAACAGTTATTACTAGTCGGAGGTTCTAGTAAAATTCGGGCTCCTTGCAAACACATGATCAAGGGGCAGCTTAGATACTCAATGTGTGTAAGCGAATGTCAGGGCGCACGCTAGCCTAAACATCCACGGAGGCTCATCTTTTGTCATGATATACTCCGTAGAGCCTGTGGGTGTAGAAACCCCGGTCTTTTGGCACTCCATAGGCTCACACTCAGTTAAGAATCGTAACAGCTTCTGATAAACTCGCCTTAAGTAGTAGGATACAGGTATGATGGCCCTAGGCTCTACCCAAGTTGCTGAGTTGATACGGTACAGTGCTATAGTCTTTAGATTCTATACTAATTAATAGCTATCGGCTCTGTGACTGGATCCCGGTATTTCACCATAGCTCTCAATCTCATCCATCACTTCCGTAAGTATACTAAAGGCCTTCTCCAGCTCGTCATCTCGAATCGTCAAGGCCACGCTGATGCGGAGGCGCGAACCTGACGGATATGTCAAGACACCTCTCTGATAGGCTAGTCTCGCAATCCGCCGAGGTGTCACATTCCCAACTCCTGATTTGACCATAATTCCAAGATCAGCGCCCCGCGCGGTGCAGTAGTTGATGAAGGCATGATCCCACTTCGACGTGACAGCCGACCACCTGACCTGAATGGCCTCGGCTCGCTTTAGTAAAGCGTCGTCTTGATAGAGAGCCAGAGTGGCAAGAGTCGCGGCGTTGGCAGCAGGAGACATGGCAAAAGTGCTCGCGACCTGACTTGGTTCAACGAGAGCCATAGTGTCGTTGAACCCGACGACGTAGGATGCGGGATATACGCCTCCCGTAATGGATTTACCTAGCACTGCCATGCCTGGTCGATTCTCAGAACCAAGCCAGTCAGAGCAAAGGAATCGACCCGTCTTTCCTGCGCCCATTCGTACTTCATCTGAAATGAAGAGAACGTTGTACCTTTTACAAAGCTTTCGCACCCCGCGAGCAAATTCGATCTCCTCGCTGAATGTTCTACCCAACTAATTAGTAAATCCATCCAGAGTCAAGTACGACATGTCCGAGACACCGAATTTGGCCAAAGTCCAAGGGCTCACCGTAGTGTTCCGTGAATGGGTTCCATGATGACGGCAGTTATGACCTGATGCAACTCGCTGAGAACTGCCTCAAAGTCTTCTACATGGCCGTAACGAAGTAAGGCTCCTGTTTCCGGGTGACAGTTCGTGACATTTTTGCTTGTGACACCATAATCTTTTATCGTTAGTAATTTTAGCATCACCCGCGCGTGCAATGAGGGCTATACCTTCCTGACCGCCATCTTGATCCATGATGGGCCAGATGCCCGAAGTCAGACCATGATAGTTCTCTGAGCAGCCGAGCACGACAACGTCATCGGGGGAGATGCCTTTTCTCAATATGCCCCACTTGCGTGCTATCTTGACAGCTGAGTCGGCTGCCTCGGCACCCATTACCAGCGCTGCGACCTTGTCGTAGCCGAGCTTCTCGCACAGTGCTTTAGCAACTGCTGGCCATTGTACATCATGCGCAGCAATGTTCGACTGTGTTACTGTGTCTGGTCAGACCAATGCTGTATCGACACAGCCAACTACAAGGACTTACTATTTTGGATCGACTGCACAACGGCGGCGACAACTTTGGGGTGACTATGGCCCAAATTAACAGCGCTCATAGTGCAAGAGAGGTCGATCAGTTCCTTGCCGTCGACATCCTGGTGAGAAGCTATTAGCTAGAGCCTGTGCAGATTGCCTGTAGATAGCTGCTACAGTCTCACCGTTAGGGTTGATCCTTTTGCTGAGACGATGTACCCAGGGAGGGGACCGAACCCGCCAACAGTGTACTTCTCATCTGTGGCCAAAAGGTCTTGCGTTACTTGCGACAAGGGATCGCCTGTCTTCAACACCATTGTGTCAGGTTGCAATACTAATCGTCGTAAGGCTGGGTGATTGGGTTGCTGTTGAACAGACAAATCATTTATGTGCCAGGTACTTATACGACTGGCCCTGTTCTGCCGACCTGTGCGAAAAAAAGGACCTGGTGCTAGCCGGTGATGAAGCAAGCAAAGACCATGCAGAACCTCTAAACCACCTTAGAGGGCCCTGGCACCGATTTATTGCATTAACCTTTGCACGAAATTCCTCTGAATTTACACCCAGTCAAGGGGACCCAAAAGAAGCTAGATTAGTATTTGCAGCGGATATTATGCCGAAATCCCGCTTGCCGAAAGGGCCGACGCGGAATGGAGGAAACCTGCTTCGGAAAGTGGATCTCAGTCCAAGAGGCGGAATCATTGGAGCTAGATCAGAGCGAAGCAAAAGCGGTCAGGCGCTATTTTGGTTGGTGAATACTGATTTGCGGCCATGGACTACCGGCTGAACCTGACGGAGAAGAGATAAGTCGACTTGGAGCAGAAGTGGCCTCGCAACCGATTTCGCCATGGCTCTTTGACGTAACTATGTCGCTGAATCGAAGCCTCAACCAAAGGGATGCTCTAGGCAACACTGTAGTTAGGATCAGCATGGAAATTATGAGACTGAGGAATATAAGGCTAGAGACCTCGAGGTCGATGTGGAGTATAGTGAAGAAACAACAACTGTGTTCTTTGTTGTGGCTGCTGACGTCTCTGTCTGCGGCAAGAAGACTTAATCTAGAGTAGTGAAGAAACAGCTGTGGTTTTTTCCTTTTCTTTTTTCCTTTTCTTTTTTTATATACAAAATGCGGAAGCTCTACCCTTGATGGGAATAAAGCAATCAAATAGTGACATCGTTGACAAGAGAGTGCCTTATAACTAAGCACGGCCGATGAAGGTGTGGCTAAGCTTAGCCTAACAAGGACTTGGACCGCTCGGTCATGGTCCCGGAGCACGAAGGTAACCTACCTAGGTACGTTGCCTACAATGTGGGCATCTACTACCCATTGAAGTGGCTGTTCACCAGGGCTCTTGCCTGCGCTCCACCTGCACCTGCCCGATAATGCCAGCGACCTTCGTTATGAACCAGATTTAGCATTGGTTCCTGCCTGGACCCGTTGATTCAAGGACCCCTCCCGTATCTGTAATAATGAACCAAAATCCTGTCACCCTGTAAAATTCACTGAGAGGAGCTGGAAATCTCACTCAGTTTGACTGCATTGCGTCGCCCAACAGCCACGAATTTTGCATCAACTGGGACTAATCTCCATTAGACAAAAGGAACTATCGTAGATTGTGACCCCGAGTCTGGAGTGAAATTCAGCCCTAAAGGTAAATTAGACAGACTGACGTGATTGCGAGACAAATTCCTACCAAGCCCGGCATGAAACGTCAACAGCCATGAAGGAGACACATGTAATTGCCAAGATCCGGAACATGGCCACCAACACCCAAACAAGGCCCCTGACGGAGCCCGGCCAGAGGTGCTGCAGTGCTCAGAATCGGAATTTGGGCGTACCAAGCTCTTGTTTTTTCTGGGTCGTCCCTTGGGGTTAGGGCTGAGTTCGCTCAAATCCTGCAAGGCTGAGATATCTAACTGGGCCCACTACTCTACTTGATAGGTAGGATCCTTGACCCCGCAAGGTGTTTGGCGGCTGGTCGGCCCCGACGAAGCGAGGAAAAGTGTTCACAAATTACTCATCACGTAGGGGGAATTCCATGATTCTCAAGATCAAATACGACTATGCAATATGAACTGGAAATATGCGATTTAGCACCTCATTTTACCTCGGCATACACATCCAGCGCGTCGTGCAAACGCCCAAAAACACCGCCGTGCCAGCTTCTCGCCTCTTCCCACTCCGACTTGGGCAAAGTCACCTGTGACATGCGTAGCCAGGCGCCGACAATGAAATCCGCGTAGCTGGCTTGTTGTCCCAGTAGAAAAGGCCCGTCAGTCTTCTCAAACAGCTTGGCCAAATGGCCCAGCATGTCCCGAAAGGATTCCATCAACTTCTCACGCGCCTCTGGGGTCAAGGCAAAATCATCCCACGACTTGAGCCCGGCACGACGGACAAATTCGGCCTTGATTTCCTTAGCCCTAGCCGGATCAAGTGGCATCCCGTCGGTCATGAGAGGGACGTGGGAGCTGAAGGCGGCATCCACACTGGTGTTGAAACGAGTGTACTCGGCGAATTCATCATCAGGACGCTCCGATAGCGGCGCTGGGAAAGCAAAAGCTGGCACGTAGGTGAAGTCGAGCGTCTGGGTGGGGAACAAGTCGCCAGCGCCTGAGTCGGGATAGGTGCGCTGTAGATAGACGGCGATGTCGAACGAGTCGCCGACCAAGGCCCCCGTCGCAGCGTCTTGGATCATGGGCAGCGTGTAGAAGTCATTGCCGTCGGCAAACTTGCGATTCGGAGGTAGGCCCAGGTCGCGGCGCACCTTTGGGATGTCGGGGATGCCCACCCACGACATCGAGTACGGGACGCCCTTGAAGTTGAGCGCGAGCCTGCTCTTCCACGGGTTTGGTGCGCAGCACGACTCCTCCACAGGGGGCCTGTGGGCGATGTCGTACAGGACGATGGAGCCCGACGAGGCTGTGGTCTTGGTAGATGCCATGGTAGATAACAGATGAGTGCGTGTCCAAGGAGGCGTCTTGGGTTCTACGTGAGAGATATAACTGATGCTCACTTGGGTTTCTGCACAACGGGCCAAGTCGGGACTGTAACCAAGGCTGGTTAGTTTGACCTGCCTTCTTTAAATAAACGACTTGTCATAGTTGCTTCATTGTGGGTTCGTGTTACTCGGGGACGGAAAAACTATGCACCTCGTTGAAGGACACTGTCGATCGCATGCAGAGGCTGTTGGCTGTTGTGGGACATGTCTCAGCCACCATGGAGTCTGTGATAACACTTGGTGTGGCAGGTTCTGTGGAAGTTCGGGGGAGTGTTGGAAGTGGGAATTTGGTCATACTCTTCTATCGAGATGATAGCTCATTCTTTTTGAACGAATACTGTCGTCTGTGTTCAAGTGGAAACACCCTCATTTGCTCGCGACGCTTGTATTCCTTCACCCGGTACATTGGTAGGAACTGACTGGAGTTTCAGTGTGACAAAGAAATGTCTAATATATTGCTGCACATGCCATCATGAATAGGAAATATTGTCATGAATAGAAACGAATCATGAAAACCGATAGAAAACTCGCCAAGCTGTATTTCCAATGCACTCTAGCCCTATATTGCGCGACTTACCCCCTCCTGAAGACCAGCGACCTGTATCCTGTTTCCGGCAATTGACACCCCAATCACCTCAAGGTAATCAGGGGAAAACTTAAACTCAACACCCGGATAGAACCCTCCAACGTTCCGTCACAAATCATCGTGATCAAGGGTCCACCATTTTGCGAGTTTAGGTGTTGCGGGATCGCTTCTTCGACCGGGCAGGAAGCTGGGTTGCTAGCATCGTCTCGTTGAGGTGATTTTGACTCTCTTTGTCGTAACCTTGCGAGTGAACATTAGTGCACCCCATTCGCTCAAACTTTCTTGTTTTTATTGCGTCTGCTAACGCAACAAAGTCAGGGCCCCATATGTCACTCGTGACTGTCTCGTCCAGAACGCAGAAGAAGCGCCCGTCTCCTATCCGCCCCGAGTTATTCCTCATCCATGCATCGATTCTGTCCTGTCTAACGGTGATCCCCGTGCAGATCAGAATGAGAAGAAAGGGAGTACCGGCCCAATGAGTTAGTTCTTCGTTTCGAGCGGTCTTCCCAATGCTCTTGTGCCAATTTGAGTCAAGTAGCGTTTCCATGGCCTCCTCAAATCTTGCACTGCGACCCGTTTTAATCTAGGAAATATTAGCAAGATTTGAGGCCGGAGACAGTTCAGAAAATATCGTGAAATATACTTGGGCTGCAACAAAGATCTTGTTTGCTGGGTTGTGAAGAAAATCCCTAGAATGATGTCGCTCTGCCGCGTTTCTCGTTGTGGACTGGTTTTCCAATATGAATACCAGATCAGGGCCAGCCTTAGTGTCAGGAAACATAAAAGTAGAGGCAGAATTCCGTCCCTCGGCGCGGTGGTGTCTCATCCAATCCCAGATGGTGTCTGGCGTATGATACTTGTGAACGGTTGGTGACCTAACCAACACAAGATCGTCCATCTGAAATACAGATTTCAATTTTAAGGTAGCCCTACCCTGGCGAGAATCGAGGGAGACTGATTCAGAAAGTAGTTTGAGTAAGACCTCACGGCGGATAGATCCGCTTAAGAGGTTGGGTTCATCGACGTCACCGTTTGGTTGATGAAGCAAACGGTCAAGCGACTAGATTGATTAATTGACTTAGCCTAGGTGCAAAAAGTCCCAGTTGTTTAAACCGGCTCTTAGGGGTAGGAATCTCACCATTGCTACGAACCATTCAGTGGCTTTCCCAAACATAGCCTGCACATCATGGTCGTCTTGTGTATGAACAAGCCATTGTAGCATGAGCTTGTAGTAGTCTCCCCTGCCTTCTGTGCGAAGGTAGTCCATGACAGCATGTATAGCTATCGGCTCCGCGATGGTGTACTTCAAGGTCGCTCCTTCTCGCTGGGTCAGGGCAAATCCATAAGTGACCAACTGTGCGTAGCTTTCGTCCAAGAATATAGTTGGTATACTCATCATTTCGGCTCGAATCCCGGCTCGAAATAGGTCTTGGACCAAAGCCGTTTTGCCAGAGGCTTTCATCTTGCGAATTTGACTCTTGAGGGCTTCAACTGCTGCTTGGCTCGTATTGCTTCTGGCTTGCTCCACAGTTGATCGAATCTCTGCCAGAGATGAATGTCGAAATGCTAAATCTTGAGAAAGCGACATGAGCTCTTCGAGATAAATTGTCGACCACCGGTAGCGGCCACGGTGACCAACGCTATGAGATGTTATGAGCTGCCGAACATAGATGTTTCTGAGGTGCTGGTGCAACGTCTTTGTCATGTCGTGAAAGTTGCTAGCAGGAGCAACTGGGTTATTAGCTTCGCTCTGGATCATCCGCCACACTTCGTAAGTATTTAATTTGCCAAAACCTGCCAGCAATAGAACAACTTGCTCTCCCAGCGGTTCCAGATGTGAAGGATTATTGCCGGACTGAGGATGCCCCAACTGAAAGGCAAGTTCAGAGGCAACTAGATTGGAGTCTGAACACTCTAATAATGTTTCCAGCTCTGGAAGTAAACCCCCCTCTTTTCTTCGAGAACTTTTTGGTTTCTGATCTATTAGATACCGAGAAGTTTGGCCTAACAATTTCAAGACGTCTGTGACTGGTACAACCTCTAGTGGTTTCCATAGCCACTTGCGTAGTTGAATAAAATCGATCCCGTCTTGAAGTGTGAATGGCCGACCGCTTCGACCTAGAAGTGGTAGGCGAAAACCGTCGTTGGCATCTAGTGAGCCTCGAGTCTGGGAGATTTCGGAGATGATGTCTGTCAGGTGCTGTTGGTAAAGGTTCCAAAAGTCTGCGTCAGAAGAGACTAGCGGAAAGGTGTCATGTAGCAAATAGGCTTCCCACTTTGTTACAGCAGGCTCATCAGAGCCCCACGTGTCTGTGGAACAGTTCGCAAGCATCTCTCTCACCTTGTCCAGATTGAGAGAGGTCCCCGAAACTACCAAAATGGGGTCAATGATTGGCATCTCGTCGTTTATCTGCCATACTATTTCTCGTCTGATGAAGTCACCTCCATCAGATGCTTCGGCTACCTGGTCAGACTGACTGGCTTCCTGAGTGACGGGCATCGCATCCCTTGAAAGTGCATAGAACAGTGACAGGGCGTCGTATAGGTGGCCAAACATAGCCGATGCTTGAGGACTGTCGATAGTTGTCTGCGCCTCATCAATGCAGTAGCATAATGAAATCTCGCCGGATTGGGGAAATCGATCCTCGAGCACCGCATAGCATTTTGGTACCAAATATCCCGGCATTTCTGCGCCAATTGAAATGGCGGCGTCCAGTCCGAGGTGCTCTGTATCGGCAAGTCGAAAAAGCCTGTACAAGGCATCAAATGGATCGAACATGGCACAGGATATCTGTAGCCAAAGCCACTTAGTTGGTGTGGGCGAGGGATGGCGAAGGAGAAACTCATGAAGGAGTGCGACCCGAGAAACAATGATTGCTTGGAAGACATTGACGCTGTCAGAACCCCAATTTGGACCCATCTGAGGATGATCATCAAACATTGTGTAGGTATCCCTGGATGCTGCATATCTCTGTGGGCCGAGGATATCAATGTTTTCTTTTTCATGCCAGCCAGAAGGTGGGACTTGTGTGGGTTCTAGATTTGGGGGCAGCATGTAGAATCCCCAGTGGTGCTGTAAGAGTTCAAATATCTGGCGAGTCTTGCCTGTCCCAGCGGCTGAAAAGAGTACGTGAACGGCGCGCGCAGATTCCTTTTTATCATCGTAGTCGTAGATCTTGTCATTCTGAATACGGCGTATAAAGGCAGAACTTGACGCGTCGGCCTCTGGGTGGGCAATGTCAGGCACTTTGGAAAGCGCCGCATCCAGATAGACCCACGCCAAATTGTTCCATTGTTCTTCCACGTAGACCATGAGGCCATAGTGAAGAGGATAGAGTTCATGGTTTCTTGAGGGTCTAACGTGCCAGAAATCACCTATGAAACCGTGGTCAATCCTTGATGAAACAGAAAAGTCAGACAAGGATGAGGGTAAAACGAACATGAGTTTTGATTATGGAGAGCGGTACTATATGACTGCAGAGTCAGAAGAACATTGCGAAACCCAATGTCGCGATCCGCTGGACCCCATTTACTCAGTTCGACCATCAAGTCATGCAAGCTGGGGCATGATTCTCGTGACGAGTACTTGTCTGGAGCACGGTTTCTGTATGTCCTCCAGAACAGACACTTTGGGTTTACCAATAGATCGCAGAGACCCATGAAATCATTTGGTGCCGTGCCTAAGGCCTCCCATAGTAGAGTTCCTAGCTCAAAGTCCCATTTGCTGGTAGGGGTGCTAGAGGCATATACACGAGCTTGATAAAATTCTTTATCGTTGAGAAGATACGGTAAAAGGTGATCAAGAGGTCGAGAGGCGCTGGCGGGGATAGGATAGGGCGTCGGGCAGTGAAGATCTATGCGTGCTTTGTAACGAAGAGCAAAGAAATGGCGGCATTTTTGTTTGTAAGCTGCTTCTAGATCGTCCATTGTGTATACCTAGTTCCATGAGTTATGAGGTGATGCTAGTAGGGACAAAAAGAACGCAATAAACATCACCCTCCTGAAAGCAGTAATGCCCGAGGTTTCAGGTCACATGAGCGGAACGGATTAATTATACTTCGGATAATACTCGTAAGGAAGACTGAGAGGCCAAATAACCTCTTACTATGCAGCTAGGCGTGACATATTGCTGCTGCGCAGCTGAAAAGTCAAATATTAGGCAACTGTGTTAGCATTGGTTATGATGCTATGATGTGTGAAGATATTGTGTTCTTTGTTGCAGTAGAAGCAAGATACCCAACTAGATAGTAAGGAAGACTAAATTTGATGTTATCCGGTTACTAGAAAGACCGAGAGTAAAAGAATGCGTCGAGCGGAGTTTGATCTAGGTATTCTATTAGAGACTTGAACGACTTATTTAATCGTCCACAAGTCTGGAAAACGTGGCGTTATTAAATAAGCTGAGGTGGGACACCGCTAACGTAGAAGGGAAAATATAAAGAGCAATATAATCTAAGAGTGGGCTATACATTGCCCTGTAAATTTTAAGAGAATAGCGAGCGGTTGCTACGTTGTTTGATTGGAGTGGAATGTAATGACAATTTTGGATTGAGACATTGTACGAGGTGGCTAACCCTAAATTCCTTAACTATTTTAAGCTTATAATTACTACGGCGCGGGGGGCAAGTCTACTATGTGCAGTATCTCTTGTAAATATTATGACAGCACAGCGAGAATGAACTGTAATTGTAGTGGCATTCAACACTTGTCTACTCTTTTGCATCGTTTACCAAAAAAAATCTGAAATAGAAACACCGCAACATTGAGCAACGTTCCTATGCGCCACAGTTCCTATAAACGGTCGGATCCATCTGAAAACAAGTAGATAACCAATCAGACTGTTTGACAGCCGAAATGTCTCAACTACTAATATCAATATTACAAGGCGCATCTGCACTAGAACATTTGCGGTCCTCAGCGGGTTCCGTTCTGCCCCATTTCAGCTTGCTGCTTGGCACTGCGGCCATGCCGAAACTGGATAGGTACTGATCCCGGCTTTCAGTTACCCTGGGAGACTTGTTCCAGAGACCGGGCGACTATCTGTCGTTAGAGACCATTGTTGACGGTCTAGACCACGAGGACGGAGTCATTCGCAGAACAAGGCTTGGCTGCCCTCGTTGCAGTCACTTGCCAACAGTATCTGCTTCTGCATCCGGCTACTAACTCTACTAGATTAAGGGACACGCATGAGTCGAGATATATTTATTTAAAAGAAGATCCTCCTACCCCAAGTTCGATTCTCATCAACCTTCTTTGACATTCATTTTCATTCTTTTTGTCATCACTCTTTACCTTCCTTGTCAACCCTTCCTATCATTTACTCACGCTCCTTTGTTTTCCTTTGTTTTCATTCACAGGGTTTTTAATTACTATTTCGAGACTTGCCCTACCAACTTTCAATCATGAGGTCTTGTCTTCTTGTGGCTATCTTTGGAACCGCTGCCTCGGTGCGAGGCCTTCCGGCCCCTCAAGTCTCAGCTCTAGATGGCCGTAACGGTACTGCTCAACTCAACTCAACTCACCAACAGCATAGTCATGATGTTGTCATGGTAGGCGCACCGCAGGCTGACTGTACACTGTGCCTCACCCAACCCAGCCTGTGTCCAAACCTAGGCGGCTCCGGCTCCGGCTCCGGTTCCGGACCTGGTAGCGTGTCAGCTAATCAGCCACCACGTCCCGCTGGAGGTTCGAGCAACAACAGGGAGACTGTCACTGTCGAGTATAATCGGCCGATTGCCACTCTTGAGCCAGCCGTACACTGGAGCTATGATACCAGGCCTGTAACTAATGTCATCCCGATACCCGCCGACAAAGGCTCTCAGATGTATTATGGCGTTGACGGTAGGCGGTCTTTTCCATCTCCTGCCATATAGGTCCGAGCTAATTACTTGACAGACCCCACCAAGTCCGGCCACTACGCATTCTTGACTTACTACTTTAAAAAGCCTTCCGTCAACCTCGACCATTCCGACCATGCTTCTGTTCAATACGGCTCGAACGGCTTGACTGTCACATTCACTAACAGAGAGGCGTTTCAGCATGCTGCCGATAGCTGGAACCCCGATGGAGACATGATTCTGGTCGCCTTTGCTCAGGGATGTGGCGACTGGGCCAAGGGAGAGCGATGCTATTTTCTTGCCAGTGGCTTCAAAGTCCTCAAAGACGAAATGACCATCGTCGCCCGTGGTAGCCCGTCCGATCCTAACGACATCATCTCTAAAGGAGATACCGAATGGGGCTGGTGGGTTCCTGGACAGGGAGTCAACCGCCCGGACGCGGGATCTTCTGGGGCCGGATCTCCTCCTGCAGGCTCACCATCCGGCACTGCAGCTGGGCCGCCTGGGCCATCTTTCTCGTGGAATCCCAGCAGCACTGCAGATAACACTGCGGATAATACCGCGGAAAGCACTGTAGACGGACCTTCATCATCTGGGAACCCGAACAGCGTTACTTCTGGTATCCCCTCCGCTCCTACCAGTACGATGTCCCCAGATGGGAATGAGGCTGTCGACTTCTCAAAGCCTCGGCAAGCGTGCCAAGCACCTGTGGATAACGAAAACGGCCTCCCAAGCGCATGCTTGGGCCAGTTCTTCGACCTAGATCTCGACGCAGACCTCGGCTGGGAGCCCCTGAGCCAAGAGTACCTTGAATTTGTCAAAGACATTGCTCCGAGCATTGAGGTTGTGGGAGAGTCCAAGTTCAAACGAACTGCGAAGCGTAAACTGAGCCGAAAACTTCGCAAGAGAGGCTTCTTCGGAGATCTCTGGAATGCCATCGATGACTACGTCATCCAGCCTCTCAAGGACGTCTACCAGGCAGTTCAAGAGGCTACTACAATCTCCGGCAGCTTCAATAACGAGATTTCTTGGAAGTTGCCTGATCCGTCTTCAGATGACGAAGATGCGAGGTCGCTCAAGGACCCCGATGCGAAGCAAGTTGAATCACCTTGGGGTGATTCTATCCTTCTCAAGGCCTTCGGTGAGCAAGAACCCGAGGACGAAGACAAAAAGTTCAACGCCTACATGAACATCTTTTGTGTTGGATGTGGCGTCTCGGGGAACGCTAGAGTGTCTGGCAAGGCATCCTGGACTCCGTTGGGTGGCTTCACCGAAGGACAGCTCTCCATCAACGCTGATGTCCAGTTTGTCTTGCAGATCGGCATCGATGCTCAAATGACGTACCAACAAGAATTTGAAAACACTCTTCTGGATGTTGGTCTTCCCGGCCTGGAGTATGGCATCGTTAGAATCGGACCTAGCATAAGTGTCGGGTCTCGCGTCACACTCGAGGCTTCAGCCAAGGGGCAGCTTCTTGCCGGCGCCGAGATGGGACTGCAGAACGCCGAGGCCACTATCGACTTTATCAATCCCGGCAGCAGCTCGCAGCAAAACTTTAGTCCCTATTTCAAGCCTGTTTTCGAGGCCGAGGGTGAGCTCATGCTATCAGCTGAGCTCGGCTTGCCTTTAGGTATACACTGCGGCGTGAGGGTGGCCGGCTTTAGCGTGGACATCAGTCTTATTGACGAACCGTCTATCAAAGGAGTGGCTCAAGTGGCTGCTTCGATCGGGCTTAACGACGACAATCAGTTTGAGGCTGGCTTTTCTGATACTGACGGCTGTACGGGCATCAGCACGGTGCTCAGTTGGCGCAACAGAGTCTACATCGATGTTTTTGGCCTGGATGAGTTTACCATTTACGACACGGATGATAATCCTCTTGCCCGTGGCTGCATTGCGTACGTCTAGTTCCACAAGTGCGAGTTGAACTGAACTCTTGAAACTGACCCCTTTTGCAGGCTCCCTGGCCGCCCCTCGGGTGATGATCAGTCTACCACCACGCAGACCGAAGATCCCACAGGCACCACTACCTCCGACCCGATGGATACTCAGACTGAAACAGATACCATTGACCCAACCGACTCTGCCTCGGATATAACTGATACCCAAGCTACCATGGACACCACGGATGCCACTGCAACTATGGATTCCACCGATATCGCGAGCACAGATTCCCTCAACCCTACGGAGACAGAGGCTCCTACTGATACCGTGGCTACGGACGCGACCAATCCCACAGATGCGGCTGAAACTAACACCAACCCAACCCAGACCAGTGATGATATTACTATGGGCGACCCGACAACAACCGACGGCGAGACGACAGATGATGCTCTGGAAACAAGCGGTACCGTTGCATCCCAAGATTCAACAGAGTCTACTGTCCCCACTTCTACGGCTATTCCAGTTGACGAAGAGGAGTTCTTTGAACCCCCAGGAGATGGGTTTCCTGCTTCACGCCTTCGAGCCCGCCAGGCTATCCCTGACAACACCACCTCATCTACCAACGCAACTGGCCGTAATGTAGTAGACTTGACCTCCAAGGTCAAGACGAACACCTCTAAAGATTTGTCTTACGAAGTCCAAGGCTTTCAAAACCGACAGCACGTCTTGTCTACGGGCCTCGAAACCGCTCTGCTGATCAACCCTGAGATTACAACCATGGTCGTGTCTTGCGCCAACGGCAACATATACGCCTTCAAGGTCGAAGGCGACGATAACCCCCTTTGCTCTGAAATGTGGACCTCCAAAGATGATGTGCTCATCACGGATGGTGCTCAGCGCATCATGCATTATTACAACAATACCATGTCCGCGGTGGGTGTATCCCGACTCCGTCTTGAGGACGAGACCGACATCCCCAGCACAGCCGTGGTTGTGGCATTTGTCCCTTACTTTGAAGATGAGAACAAGGACGACTACGTCTATCTGGCTGTCGATCCTAATGACGGAGTCTTTTATCCAGTCGTCTGTGACTATGCGGATGGCAGCGGCTCAAAGGTTTTCCTGGCTCTTGATCCGGATGAGGGAGCTGAAGCACTCCAGAACCCCGATCTCGAATACACAATTACTGGGGGAAAGGTTTCGAAGTGTTATCCGATGGTGTTGCTTCAGGGAGAGTACGTGAAGGAGGATGACTGGCTCAAGTATGGCAACTCCAATGACAAGGCTCGGAAACTTGACTACGAGGATGATGTTGAAATAGTGGAAGAGGAGTAGAATTGATCGAGGGGGAAAGAAAGGCAAAAGTTATAGAAATCATTTACGCTATGGAATATTAATGCAGTTGAGCAGCAGATGAATAGAGGAAGTACTGAAGCGCGTTGCTCGTGGTTAAAACACATGGCACTCCTAAAATATAGTAAGAGTCTTATGTTTAGAGGGCCTAAACGGGGGCTTAATGTAGCAGAATAAATGCCATATGTTAGCCAAGGCTTAGGATGCTCATATCCAGGGGCTAATACATCCACAGCCAGCT
>JAAGWO010000216.1:0-25804 GCA_013266205.1 Fusarium decemcellulare
GGAATAAGCAGATAGAAAGAAAGTTTTGGGTCAACCTTTCAATATAGCTGTATCGTCGGGAACCACCCCAAACCGAAGTCACCATTTCATATAAATATCGAACAACAACATCCTGATCTACAAGAAGTGATTGCATCCTGTATTAACCCGACGAGCTATCAGCCTCCAACAACAATACGCTGCCTCTTCCCGGATAATCCCTTCATGACTGGTCCAGAGACTGCGCTAGACACATGGCATAGTACCGTCCTTTTAGCCGCTGCAACTGCTGATGAGTGCCCACCTCGGCGATCCGACCATCCTCAATGACAAATATGATGTCTGCACGCCGAATGGTGCTCAACCGATGGGCCACAACGATGGTCATTCTCCCCGACGCCGCTTTATCTAGCGCGTCTTGCACCATCCGCTCGCTCTGCGAGTCCAGCGCAGAAGTCGCCTCGTCAAGTAACAACAGGCGCGGGTTCCGAATCAGTGCTCTAGCTACGGCGATACGCTGCCTTTGGCCGCCTGAGAACTGAAGACCCCGTGACCCGCATGGAGTGTTTAGACCTTCGGGCAATGACGAGATAAAGTCTAGGATGTTGGCCTGCCGGCATGCTTCGAGCATCTCGTTGTCGGATGGCTTGTGAGTTAGGCCGATTTCAATGTTATCGCGGACCGATCCTGGATATAAAGGTGGCTCTTGCTGGACCAAGGACATGTGTTGACGGTATAGGCTTGGGGACATGAGTGAGATATCGTGGTTGTTGAGGGTGATGCGGCCAGATGATGGGTCGTAGAAGCGTTCCAGGAGCGAGATTATTGTGCTCTTACCACAACCAGATGGGCCTACAAACGCAGCGTACGTCCCGGGCTCGATATTGACGGAAATTCCCCGTAGCACTCTCATGTCTTCTCGTTGAGGGTACCGGAACTCCATATTCTCGGTTTTAATGAGGGGATCATCGTCAGACGGCCCCCAATCCCGGTTGTCTTCAGTCTCACAAATCTTGGGCTTGAGAGTTCTTAGCCATAGGATATAGTTTGCGCTCGTCTTTGCCTTTGTGATTGACGTAGTCCAAGTAAAGAATTGCGCGGTAGCTTGACCGCCGAAGACGACCGAAATGAAGATGACAAAGAACTGCGTGACGGTGTACTCGCCACTTGCGATGAGTTGGGAGCCGTACCAGAACCCGAGCGCCATTACGAGGAAGTCGGCAGACTGCGAAAAGGAATAAGGAATAAGGGTTGGTATCTATGAGACACCAAGAGGTCAGTCACGTTACAACTCGCGTTGCAGCCCACTTACCAAGTTTCGAATGGCCCTGGAGGTGAGGGCATCCAGGCTCTCGCCGTATCTGCGCACAATGGGTCCCTCGAGTGTCAACAGACTTACAGTCCGAATTGACGTAACAGCTTCCGCCGCCAAAGCCGCGCTACTAGTGAACTCCTTCTCCGTCTGGGCCTCGAGCTTTTGGTCTAATCGGATCCGGATGTATCCACTTCCAACAATGATGGAGAGGCCGCCAAATACCAGAGTGAGGCCCAGCTTCCAACCGTACGCGATACCCAACGCACTGCTGGCAATGACGTTGATGATGACATTGACGATGAGGCCGATATTCGCTGACAACAACTCCTGAACAGCCGACGGTACAGAAGAAAGCTTCGCCGTCAGGGCGCCAGACGCATTTTCGGAACAGTCAAAGAAGTCTTGGTCAAAATCAAGCACACGCTCCAGCATCTCTCGGCGGTAGCGATACGTCAGGACCTGGCCAATAACGTTCGTAGCTATCCCGATGCAAAAATACCCGACAAGGTTGGCAAGCGCTAGAACAAAGAACATTAGAGCGTAGAAGTCGGCCTGCTGCTTTGAATCCGAACCTTGCAGCGTGAATGTCTTGATGAGGCGGGAGAAGAGAATTGCTTGCGCCGGGTACGTGCCAGCGAGGATCACGTATGCGAGGACAAGTACTCCATACCAGCGGTACAAGTCTCGGTGTTCCTTGAGCATGGTGATGATGCATTTAGCCAGCGAGTAGCCGGCGGTGCCGGCGGTGAGATGTTTGAGCCTGTCCTCGGCAGACATCCGTGTGGCCTCGAGAGGCTTTTCATGAGGGATCGCTTCAATGAGTTCGTTGTCCGCATCATTGCCGTAGGCTCCTTCATGAACATGTTGAAAATGGTCCTGCTCCCTTGCCTCAGACCCGAGATCCTGTGCACGCACCATAGCAGCATACAAGCCATCCCGCTTAATGAGCTCACGATGCGTTCCCTGTTCAACCACTGCCCCGTTGGCCATGACAGCAATGTTATCAGCAGCCATGACGGTCGCAAGCTTGTGCGCAATAATCAAGGTTGTCTTGTTCACCGAAACACGGTTTAGAGCGTCCTGGACCACCTTCTCGGCACGAGGATCGAGCGCGCTTGTTGCTTCATCGAACAGCAAGATCTTTGGGTCTGAGATGATACTCCTCGCGATCGAGATTCTCTGGCGCTGCCCACCACTCAACATGCTTCCGCGCTCCCCTATCCTTGTGTGATAGCCTTCGGGTAGCCTGTTGATGAAGTCATGGGCGTCTGCAGCGATGCATGCTTGCTCGACTAGCTTCATGCGGCTCTCCTCCGTCAAGGACAATTGCTCACCGACTAAGCCTTGGGCGACGTTCTCAAGGACTGTACCCTGGAAGAGGGTTAGCTCCTGCTGCACGAGCCTCATATTGCTTCGCAGCCATTGTGTGTTGAACTCGGCAATGTTGTAGCCGTCAAGGAGGATCTGGCCCGACGTGGGCTGATACCAGCGTTCCAATAACCCTACCAGAGTCGACTTGCCGCACCCGCTGGGACCAACAAGAGCTGTGGTCTTTCCAGCGGGTATGCAAAGGCTGAGGTTCTGCAGCACCGGCGCCGTAGACCTCGTCGGATATGCAAAGCTAACGTGGCGGAACTCGATGTCGCCGCTGCAGGCCGCAGGCTTTCTACCGTCAGAGGAGAGCGGGTCCAGCAAAGATGGCTTATCAATGATGGAGAAGAGCTCTGCCGCAGCAGACGATGCGTTTGTGATGGCTCCAATCTGCGGGATGCAGAATATGACCGATGTCGCACCTAGAGTAACGCTGAGCACGACCGTGAAGACGGTACCGACGTCCTGGATCTCTCCGCTCTGGAACATACGAAATCCCTCCCAGAAAGCAAGTGCGGTTCCTGACATGACCAGAAATGTCTGACACGAGAAGAGCACGCCGTAAAGGATTGACTTCTTCTTGCCCTCTTCGTGCGCTTCTTGTAGATACTTGTCGTACCACTCAACGATTTTGTGTTGCGCTCCAAAGGCGTATATAGTCTTGGTGGAACTTAGCACGTCTTGGACAAGGGTTGCGGCGCGAGAGTAGATTAGGACCTGGGCGGTATGAGACTTTAGAGCAGTAGAGCCTACTAAGGACTGTTGGACTCACGATCCGGGCCTCTATGGGAGCATCAAGCCGAATACACCCTCCCACAATCAAGACAATGGCCGGCACGATGCTCATCGTGATCAGAGCAAGCTTCCAGTGAACAGCCAACGCAACGATGTATGCCGAAAAGAAGAGTGAAATGCCCATGACCATGGTATAAAGCTTCTCAGCAATGCCCTGATTAATACGGTGTCCGTCTACCGCAACATTAGAAAAAGCCATCCTGATGGTTCTCTGCACTTACTAGTCGTGACCTGAGTCGCTACAGCTCCGTTGCCCTGTATATCGAAATGCGCTACCTCTTGCCTTAACAAGCTATCCAGAAATGCTTTACGCAATGAGTTGGTCGTTCGAGTCGCTGCGACACATATGCACAGCGTTGCAACGTAGCCAATGACGAAGCGTCCAATGAATAGATATACAAAGTAGAGAACTAAATGATTAACACTATCTTGGAGGTCTTGGGGATTCCCTTGGCCGGATGCGTAGTCGTTTAACGCGCTTGTTGAGGAGCCAAAGACCAGTGTCATCAGTGGTAGGGCTGCGCCAACTGCGATGGCGCCTGCGAAGGAGATGGCATATAGAAGACGGTCGAGACGGTCGGCGTAACGGAATATGCGCTAGATGATGAGTCAGTGCAATGCTTGTAGCTTTTTTTTTGTAAGGCTCTTACAAAGTATTCGCTCCCGCCTCCTTCGGGGTCTGTTGTCTTGGTTTCATCTTCCTCCGTCTTGGGTGGCTGGTCAACGGGAGGAGGCTTTTCGTAGCAGGGCATATTGGAGTTGGTTTTCTCTTCTGGAGGCATGGCTGCAACTGCCGATTCTGCCATGGAAAAAGACAAAGTTGTATAGCAGCATAGAAATACTACTTGATTGGGAGCTAGGACACGATCAGGCCCTATATAATAATGCCGCCTGGACTGGACTTCGGTGACCACGGTTTCCGCCTGCGCACGATTGGCATTTTCTCTATGATTTCGATAACATCTTGCTCAAAATCGACTGGATGTGTCGGCATTTTGAAATTGTCCATTCAGTGTCCGGCATGTTGTTGAATTATCGATGACGATGGGAGCCATGACTATACCCTTTTCGGACCGGAATCCGTGAAAGCCGACGGCCCCGACGGAGGCCGAAGCCTCTAAATGCAGCTCGCCTGCCACTTACAGACGCTCTGCGACTTAGAACCGACCTCTTGACTAAAGTAGAGGGCATTACAGTGTTGATGATATGGAAGGTTGCTTCGCACCAAGTGGCCTTTCGTCAAGCGTGGCCTCTCAGCGAGCGGTACGCAACCTCCCCCACAACCGATTCGTTTTCGCCTGACAGTACCCATGCAAGTGCGATGAATGCCGGACAAGGAAGACTCGATGTGATCGTGGCTCGCCCTGTTCTCACTGCAGAGCTGCTGGACTGGGTAGGCAATACTGCCACGCAATCGATAGATGCTGACTCATAGGCACCAGCATGCCGGACAACTACCCAACGCGCCAAGGAGCCCAAAGACAGGGTTCATGTCACCAAACATTAGTGAGTTTGCCGTCTAACAATCAAAGCTAAGACTGAATGCGTTTGCAGTGAGAGGAAGATCGACCGTATTGAAAGCAGACTGGCTAGCATCGAGCAACTACTGCGACACTCGTCTCATGTCTCATCGTCCTTATCGGTAGAAGCCAAGGAAGATGACCCAAGTCCCCTCCTTTTGGAAGAGTCCTCGATTCCTGAAGTGCCTCCTGCGGGCCATACTGGGACCCATGCCGAGTCCATGGCGGCGCAGAAGACCTTTGAACAAGTCGTTGGTCGAGAACCATCCATCCTATGTGATCCGGATCTCAAGTCTGCACTGGAATCGCTGTGCGGTATTATTGATCGTGCGCAGCATGACACTAGTGGTCCGTTGAAGGACCCATCTATTATTGCGCCAACAAAAGATACCCCAAAAGCTCTCCCTCCAACCTGGGACCAAGTCAAAGCTGTACTGCAAGTAGTGGAGAGTACGTTGGATAGCCGCTGGCCAAGTAGCTACCTAGATAGGTATTTAACTGACGCTGAATCGCAGAAGAAAAGCAAGCCGTTTCCAACTGGCTGTCACCTCCAGTTCTCAGAGAGTTCTGTCAAAAGTGTCGGGCCATGTACGAAGAAGGCCAGGAAGGCTCACCAACGGACAAACTCCTAGTCTACGCCATCATGTCCAACATCTGTACCGAATTTAGCGCCATGAGAGGAACACAAGCAGCGGACCACAGGTACAACCTAGCGCGCAGCTTCTCTCACATGCTACTACAAACATTGGCGACTTTTCCTATGCTGACGCCGCCGTCGATGGAAGCGGCGGAAGCTTTGTTAATTGCCGTGAGTCAGATCTGATGCACGCCAACGACAGATTCGCTGACGATGCAGGCATCAACTACAATTGGCATGTGCAAGCCCTCCTTGTCCTGGACCCTGACTCAGAACGCGGCACGAATGTGTCAGATTCTAGGATACAACCGCCTCGCTCATATGAATGCAGACTGCGACCCTTTGTTCACCCGTAAAACCATCCTCTTTTGGTCGATACACACCCTGGACCGCAATACCTCGCTGCGCCTCGGCCGCGCCCCGGCCATCCAAGACTCTGACATTGATACACCCATACCGATACCGAGTGACGACTTTCCGGTTGCAATGACAGACATGGTCAAGTTCTGGGTGGAATGCGGGAGGGTGCAGGGCAAAATCTCCATGCAGTTGTATGGGCCTGCTGCTTCGACACTTCCTCCAGGCGAGCGGGCTCACGTTGCCGAAGAGTTAGCAGATGAGCTCGAACGAATACATGAGCGCAAGATCAAGGTATGTCCGTATCGAACGAAGCTGAAATCGTCCTCTTTCTCACTATTCCAGGCCCTTTCCCATCATTTACCGCTCCTTGATCGTCAAAGACGCGAGATGAGCGCCGAGTTCATGATATTCGGCGACGATCTTATGCATTATAGCAACTTGTAAGACTCGTATTAACTTGCTGAATTTCGCTACTAAAATGGTCTCAAATAGAAGTCTGGCCTTACACGCTATTCCCTTGGGCCATCCGCGCCGTTTCCGCGCCCTTGAAGCCGCTCGCGAATGCTTGCGCCTGAGTCGAGACATCAATTACAACCATCTGCACAACGTCTACGCATGGACAGTCTACTGCCATTGGGTTCTTCTTCACACACCCCTAACCCCATTCACGTGCGTCTTTTGCCATGTCATTGCCAATCCTCACACCTCAGACGACGATCTGGAGCTGCTTGAAGATTTTGTTGCTTCAGTCAAACCTGCCCGGCGACTGTCCGAGGGCGTTGAAAAGTTCTATCAACTATGCTCTGTTTTCCTTAAAGTTGCTCAGACATATGTGCGAGCTAAAGCACGACATGACGCAAAGGCTTCCTCGCCCTCTTCGGGTACTCTCACTCTAGAGCCAGATATGGGCGCCTTTGACGATTATTTATCAGCTCTTGGCTTTCTCGATCCCCAGGCAATTCAAAATGGTCCAATGTCCGAGTACTCCACTGGCAATAACCCACATCAGCCCCTCTTCGGGACTGGCAGTCTGCTGGATCCATATTCAGGCAACGTCTCCTTGTATAATTTGTTGGATCAGGATATCGATGACATTAACTTTGGATACTTGGAAAGCAATAGGTACAACAGTCAGTGAGAATGTAAGAAGTTGAATACAAGAACTCAAAACCCATGGATGCCATGAAGAACTCTTGAGCCCCTGGATACAGAACAGCAACTGCAGTACACGAGAATTACTAAAGAAATCTTTAAAATCTAGTAGATAAGGCTTCGTTATAACTATGAAGTTGTTTGTCTGTTCCAGGCCACCAAGAGCCAATATGCCAATATGGCATCTTGAAGGCCAGATCCGAATTTCAACAATCGCCAAGTAATATCTAGCCACAGTTTGCAATCCGGGACACGTAGGCTTGAACAAGGGATAAAGTGCATCTGTGGCTTATAAGAACTACGTACGCTCACTTTTATCTAATGAGAAAAGAACGATAAGGCTGTTAGTCATTTCAGGTTTTCTTTTCCGCTACGGCTATCCTTATTTGCCCCCCTTCCTCAATTCTTACACAATCCTGATTGTTTCTTCGTTGTTCCCTTGGAAGATCCTATCCAAATCATGCTCATGTAATGGACTATATAGGCCAACTCGCTCATAAGCATTGTTAACAGTTTCTGACAGCCTCAGTATCAGCGCCACAGACGTCTGATCACTTTTGCGGCCAAGTAGAACCCATGTTAGATCATAGGTTTTGTTTGTATCTAACGGAATGTCCAACCTCACCACCACGGTATATCCGCCTAGGTCAATATGTTGATTGTCAATGACTGCTGAGAAAACACGACCGACTGGGCCGTGGAGAGTAAGATAGCCACCCGTTAAAGATCCGGTCTCATCTTTTCCAGCTGGAATGCAACGAACGTCGAGTACTTTGGTATACTGTATTTCTAACTTGAACATTTGAGAGGACCCAAAATAGAATCCGGAACGAGTGGTTTCGCTGGGGTCACTTGGATGGGAGAATTCCAGAGAGAAGGGAGACCAAGAAGGCGCCCTATATTGGCTTGCGCGCCGTCTTTCGATAGATGGGTCGGCGGTCCAGCAAATCGACTCGAGGATATTGTCCTTCCATAGACCTGCTAGATATTGACCAGCACCTCGGGCCTGCCAGGCCTTTGCCAAACCGGACAAGGCAGGCAGTCGATCCGATTCCTTGGTAAGGCCCAAACTCGAGTACTTGGGAAGCAGATTTAACCATAGCTCGTGCTTATCAGCAGTCATATTGACCTCCGAAAAAGTGACATATTGTGTTTCTCTGATCATCCCTGTCGATTTGGTGTTGATAGTTGAGTTGTCAACCTCCATGCACTCGCACTTGAGACATTCCATGCATTCCCAGAGGAGTTCGTCTTTTGTAAAGTGGATGATCCTCCTGGCTAAGATGTTTTCTTGTAGCACCCATCCTCGTTTGATTAAAGGCTCTTCCTCAAGTTTGGAATGGTGTCGACTGTCGCAATAATATCCGTGCCCACCCATCATCCGTCGATAAAGTTTTGAAACTGACCCATCAGGATTGGTGATCTCCCCCATTTGGACCGAATTCTCAGCATACAAGTACGTTGATTCGCCAGATCGATCCAAAAACCCCTCGGATGAGTTGGTAGCTTGCGATGCAGAGATAACAACATGTGCATTCCCGTATATGTCGGCCATTTTACTGGACTCAACCTCCCAATCAAGCTTGTCATCCTGCAAGATGCAAAGAGAGTCAATCCAAAGGTAGCGAATTCCTAGGGCTCGAGTCACATATATAGCATCTTGAAACGTTTTCGGAAAACTGCTAAAGCTGATCCCTTGTCGGTGGCTATCAACGTTAAGGGTAGTCGTCGTCATGTGTCTGCAACTACCCCAACAGTGGCTGAGAGCTGTGAATGGCGCAGATTCTCCGGAGGAAAGGTGAAGAAAGATGTGATCCTTACTGGCCACGTCTAAGACACGGGTTGACAGACTGGTAGGACCTCCGGGGCATTTGGCATGAGTCGAGGCACATTCAGCCATCCACGAGGACAGGATTGAAGAATATTTGTCACGACGAGGTGCCCTCAATATCCTCCCTGGCTTGATATAACTCCAAGACGGCGGCGGTGTACCGACAGGGAAAAATAGTTGAATTTCTCCGAGGTGGAAGAACCTCGCGTTGCGACCCTCGCCAAAGTATCTGGTACCTCGGACAAGACCTGCAGATCCCGGCGAGCACCCCAGTGCAAGTTCATCCTCTTCAACGTACCTCGAAGTCTGGATGGCAAAGATAGATGATTTGCATTTTTGACACCCCTTTTCACTAGCCTCCCTGACCTCATCTAGGGATGTTTCTTCTGCAGACCTCATCATGTTGGGGTCTTGTGAAATGCAAGATGGGTCGGTGAATTGGCAAATCCCGGTGCATTCAGGAGGCGGCTCCAGCCATTGGATCTTGAAATACTCCTCGGCACGGGGTACAAGGTCCGTTTTCTCTGTTTATCTCTTGGAGAGCTTAGGTGAAAGGAACCTGAAATACCCCGTGGGTCGCAATCGCAAGCTTGAGCTTTAATGAAGGGTGAGATTATACCCGGTGATCGGAGTTGGATATTGGGCAGAACGAGAATAGTGGTAAAAAAGACTTCAGGTAAAGGTGCGTTTATAGCTAGGTACATAAAATAAAATCTGGGTGCCGAGACTGGAACAGCCGAGCTAAAACCTATTTACTGCAGTCAAGGCCATTAGCATGCCTCTTGTTCATTGGTCTATGAGCCACCGAGTCTCGTTACTACTGCACCCAAGCCTGCCGAATCCTGGCTCCGAGGAACGGGGGGCAGGAATTCGCGAGGCTATACCGCAAATAGTAAAGCTGGCATTTTGAGCCCCTGTTGTGCAAACAGAAGCTGAACAAGTCCCATTCGGTCTAGGGCTGCTATAAATTGAACTTCAAGGAGAATTTCGAAAGACTTTAATTGCGAAGGGTCAGGAATTTTGACTAGGTTTTCTTCCATTGAATTGAAAAGTCATGTAATAGAAGCTGGGCGTAGGCCTTAATTTTTAGTGATATTTTATAATTAGAGCTCACTTATCTTATCTTGTCCTATCTTATCTATGGGGTTTATCTTATCTACACTTCGCCCTAGGGTAGTTTCTCCTTACTTTTTTCAGTTTTCTTTAGGGATCCGAAAAATCCATACTTCACTACCTAAATCGTAATTGATTGAGATATAGGACTTGGATTGATTGAATTGAATTTTCCGATGCCTTGAACTTCCTTAGTTCAGGTTGAATTAATGAGAATTGAATCAATAGCAGCCCTAATTCGCTCGCTACCGGTCACGCATGTTTCGACGCTTTGGCGTCATCATCCCGTAGCATGGGCCTTTCTTTAGAAACATATCCCGCGTTAATAATTACGGATCCGTTCTTTGGATTATAACGGAATGCACCTTCAATAACGAATCCTCAAGCATCTCCCTCGATACATGATTGAAACCTTAGCTATTTGGTAAAGCATAGATATTGTTACTTTGGATATAAATAAAGCCGGACGCCATTCGCAAAAGCTCGTGACATTCATCGCCTTACAGTCTCGACAAACCGGCGGACCTCAGCTGTCGCTTCTTCACCGCAAAGATCCGTATTGTAATGGCTAGCTATTCCGTCGCCCCCTGGTACGTGGTCCCAAACTTGCAAAAACGTGCCTGTATTTTGGGAAAGATTCTTGAATGTGCGCTGGATATACTTCTGGCGACGGTTCTCGAAGTCCTATCCAAATTGGGGAGGCAATGTCAGTTCAGGTTGGAAGAGAGTGGGGTTTGAAGGAGTGTAATTATGGCACAGTTAGAACGCACCTTTGAAACCAATCCTCTACTGAATAAGAGGGAGCCTGCTAGGCCAGCTGCCAGGGCAGTTGCTACGGAGCTGCCGAAAGCACCCTCCTTTGCTCGAGACCCAGGAGCCCACGGCGCCTCAGTAGCGGCAGCAGCCTCAGCCCTCGCAGTCGCCCTGGCGTCATCTGAGTCATCGAACGTGTCGCCGTCCCCCACTAGACCCTGGTGAGAGTCGCCAGGGATGAGGAAATGGCTATCTGCCGAGACCCAAGAGAGCCTGGCGCCTGTATTGCTAGAGGCACCGATCTTGATACACTTCTTGTTGGCGCCCGGGTACGTCTTATCCATGTTGGTCGCGCCCTCATCGATGGATGGGCAGAACATGACTATGTTAGCGTTACCGGCCCTATTGAGAGCTTCTTTGAGGAGTCTAGTAGGGTCGTTGTTTCTGCTGCCGGTATCGCTTTCGCTGTCATTGTCACTGTCGCCGTCCTGGCCTTTATCATGGTGGCGGTCATTACCCGGCCCCCTCAAGGCCTTTATAAACCAACTCATGGAGATGATGTCGACTTTCTGGCTTACAGCCCAGTTGATGGCCTATCAGTCTTGTCAATTATATGTCGACTTGACTCAGCTCGGGCCAGGAGATGCTCACCTCGGCAGCGGATTCAGCGCTGAATGATCTCCGGCCTCCATGCCCCCGATAGACTTCCAGCTGGGCAATGTACAAGTCCACCTTGGGACATATCTTGCAAATGAGCTTGGCCATGAGTGTCCCATGGGTCCCGGATGGCACATAGAAGGCGCCCCACCGTCCATAGATCTTCTCGGCAACTTGGTGGAATGACTCGCCCATCTTAATTCGTCCCTGGAAGATGTCTAGCGTGTGATCTATGCCGTCGTCGATAATGGCGATCTTGACCGGTCTTACATCCTTCCTACCTTCGCTGGCTCTCTGCAGGAAATCGCTAAAGTTGGTCATCGCTTGCATCCAGCGTGTCTCACTTTGATCATGTCAGCCAGAGTCTCTATGACTAGAAATGAGAGGAAAGGAAGGATATACGCAATGCAAGAGGCACTTACTTAATCTCGTCACCAGTAGGAGGGTCCGCAGGGTTATGTGTTTGGTTGGCTCTCCCAGGGCGCCAGTCAAGCTTGGCATTAGATCCGTTCTTGACCATTTCTTCTTGAAAGGCCTTCTTATACTTGTTCAGTCTGATATCGTTTTCGAGGCACTGAAATGTGTTATCAGAAAGCACTATTTAAGCCGACTTTCCACGTCTCGACCTAGATGATCTCAAACTCATCTTACCTTGATAAGAATGACTTGCAGTGTCTCCAACTGATTTGCATTTATTAGTACAGGAAGTTTGATGAATGGATGTGAAGACTCTGTTTAACGTGGTGCGCACCTTTTTCAGCGAGGGGAGGCTGCCGCGACTCGACCAGCTCTTTAACACCGCGTTGTTTCCCGACGAGTATAAAGTCAAGTGCTTGACGTTAGGGGCCGACTTCAGGATGACATCGGCGCATAAGTCGACCTTGAACCAATTCCAGACGCGTACGTTGAGCCCGCCCACACATTCCTCGATAGCTTCGTCCGAGTGGGGAGGGTCTCCATTGTCGAAGACCGTCAGCTTCAGAACTGAACTAACACCACCTTCCTTGAGCCACCGGAAAATGTCACACATGTCCTCCAGTCCTTTCCCTCTTCCTCGGGTCCTATACAGCAATACAGTCAATGTTGGGATTTCACAGCAAGATGAGGTGCAGACCCCTCCAGTGTCTCACTCTCACCCTCCTCGTCCAGGGTCTCTGGGTGGTGGTAGCAACATACAAATTTGAGAGATCACGTTCAAGATCCTCTTGGTTCAGCTCTCGTTCGTCTTGAAGCATTTCCGGCTCGTTCTGTCCGTACTTCTTTTCCAAAGCACGCCTCCATATTGGGAGTAAGCCCTGGCTATTCTTGACAGTGAGGCGTGGGATCGTCACGTATTTGAGGAATCCTTCAAACCGCAGTACTTTCCGAAGCCCATCAAGAAAGTTGGCATCGATCGATTGCTGTGAAAACCCAGACAAGTCGAATCCGAGAACTCGCTCTAGTTATCGTCAGTGATATGAACTTGGGCTGTGGCGGGGAGACACACCGTCTCCGACTTGATATAGAGCCTCAATCGCCCTTTTGCGTTCGAATTTCTCGACTATGTAAGCTCTCATGTCGCGCAGTATCTCATCTTTCTCAATCAGGTCGCTCCTGGCTTTTTCGGCATCTCTTCGTTGCGATTGAACACCCCGACCATGAGACCTGTCCTCTAGGTACGCCAACCTTCCTCGGAACGGAGTAAGGCCATTCTCACCACTAGTGATCAGAAGGGCCTCCTCCTTAGCTTCGATCAGTAGGCGGACAACTTCTGGAAGATGAAACACGCCGAACTTCTGCGCGCTATTGCCCTCTCTGCCTGGCATCGGGGATAGAAGCGAATCTTTCAGTTTGTTGGCCAGATCGGCTTGAAGAGGACCCAGATTAGTGGATATGCGTGACAGCTTTATGTTGGGTTCCCGGTTGGACGACGGTTTTGAGATGTTCAATGGACCTGTGGTAGGCTCTTCGGGCATATCCTTGACCCTGACCTCTTGGTAACGGCGCTGTTCATTCTGGTATGGCGTCTCAAAATCCTCCTCGACAGCCATCCGAAGTGGAGTCATGCCTCTCCAACATTGAGTGAAAGCGTCCTCGTGTGAACCTTGTCTGGCTCCTGTATGTCTGGTTGGCGCTGGCAAGGCTTCCTTGAGCGCGATGATGATCCGTTTAGTATGGGGACTTTGGGTGAAGAGGGCATGGTGTAGACAGTTGCGGCCGCCAGACTCTTTGATGCTCAAGACACTTGCGATGTCCTTGGTGTTCTTGAGTACAATGTCTACGAACTCATCGTTTCTGTTACCGAGCGCCTTGTCAAGCGGCGTTTGGTAAGAGACATCGACACATGTCAGCAACCCCGGGTAGGACTGGCAAGCCCATGACAAAAAGCCGTGGTACTCCTCCAAGTCCTCATCACGTCGATCCGCAAGTTCATTCAACACGCCCTCCTTTCGATGGTATCCTCTTTTGGGGTCGTGGCCCGTCTGGTCAAGCTTTTCGGCGTGTCGTTTTTTGAACTCTCTGCATTCAGATTCTTCGACGAATCTCTTGCCTCTCGCATCGTTCAAGACTTCGCGAATCGAGGTCACGCTGGCTCCTCTATCGGGGACAATTGATCGTCTCCGCTGGGACATGATGGGGAATATGCATCGAGAACCGTGATCAGGTAGTCTTGCGTTAATAAACAGGACCTTTATGGGAAGGCTATTGGACTTGGTGAATCAGAAGCAACTTGGAGGTATGTATGCATCTTTGCCCCCATAATTGAGGCTGAGGCGTAGGGGGTGGGGTTATCCCTTCATCTAGAACGAGGCTCCGCAACCCACCTTAACAGTAACAAAAGTTCTCCGTCCCGACCTACATTGGCGTGTTGCAGGGTGACAGCGCTAATGGCAATCCTTTCGCCCGCCCACAACGCGAAGGAACACGAGATATACGACGGCTACTGCCGCTCTGCTACCCTGTGATTTGGGGAAGGATCTTATCATCTTGGCAGTTCCCGAAAGTGGTCGGAGTAGTTACCACGGCCGGGACATTTCAATACTTAGGGAGAGGTAGGGGTCGAGAGTAGCGAGAGAGCAATGCGCCCACTACCTAATCTAAAGCAACACATCATGGAGGAGTTCGACTTTGACCTCCACCCCAAAGGGGAACACGGCGATTTCAGAGTCAGAAACCTTGACGGCGAAGACTTTCGGACCCTCCTCGTTGACACGCCCAACGCCTCGTCACCCCTCAGCATAAAGATCAACCTGATCGAGGTTCACCATGGACAGATGCAGAATGACCAGGCACAAGTTGTCGGGGCATCCCTTATAGTGCTTGACATGAGGTTCATGAGCTCCGAGGAAGGCCGCCGGTACAAGAGAATTGTAGTGGACCTGGAGTTTTTCGACAAGGAATCCTTTAGAGGGGGGAAGAAGACGGACCATCTCCCGATTGTGGCAAGTCTGGCCCCCAAAGATCGACACTGGCTCAACAAGACTATGAGAGACAAGCATGTCCAGTACGGGGCTACAACTACGGCCGGCGCCAATGTCATTCCAGTCACGCTCGAGGCAGGCGCTCACTGGGAGGTCGACTACAGCAAATCCACCAGTTTCAAGGCTACGGTCCAAGGTCGCACAGTGCGTTCCATTAGATACTCCCCCAAGGAAAATGGCGTGCAGTGGACAATGGAGGAGAACACAGACCAAGACGACGGCGTACCGTCATTCCTCCGTGCCGCGGTACTCCTCCACAGGACCCCGGAATCATCGTCGCGGCCATTCCTCGCTAGAGTAAACGTCAACTCCAGCGTTGACTTGGGTTCGCAGAGCCGCCGCATGTGTTCGTTTACCACCGACACAGATAACTGCATTGATACGGTGGCATTTCACCCGGACAAGACACAGTTTCGGAACCATAGTTTCACCGGCATAACCACCGCTGACCTCAAAGACATGGGCGCACTTCCAATACACAAGTATTTCCGGATCGACTTGCTCGGGGACAACACATCAGTTCTGGATGCCGACACCCAAGATCAAACAGGCTCTCAGGAATACATCCCTTTGACAATCGAGCGAGAGCCTGATCCTGCTCGCCTTGAAGAAGGGGATGATAACCACGTTGCATCGGGCCAGAGCCCTATTCGAGAAGCGCATGCAGGGCTAGAGGGAGCTAACGGGATCTTTACAAAGACGACGCTCGATGAGGCTGTGAAAGCCTTGAGTAGGGCTGCAGAAGCGGCGGCTCTTGCGGCTGAAGCTGCAGCCAAAGCGGCAGAGGCAGCGGGGAAGATAGCAGATGCTTTACAAAACCTTCGCGGCTGAATTGCATACTGGATACACAAATTGGTGAGCTGCATACATAGTCTAAATGAGGTGATATTGGTGGTGACAGAATCGAGGAAAGCTGCACCTTTGAGGCTCATGTGGTGAAGCAAGAATGGAAATTACAATTGTCTATCAACTCATCGTCTACCCCGCTTGATACACATTAATTCAACACTAGCAGCCTGCCTATGCTCGAAAAGGCAGACTAGGGCGCTATTGGAAACCACCGGAACGGCCAAGGCGAGCCCGTCCGAATCAGTGTGAAATGCAACCCTAGGAGCTGAGAAACGTCGCAACCAAATCCATCGCTCATGTCGGTACATAACTAGGCACAAAGCTAGGACGGTATTAAAAAACACCGGATGACAAAGCGGAGGACGTCTCTGAATCGCCACCAAATAATTCCGAAACCGGCAACTGGTTTATCTGATAGACGCACGACTGCCGTGACTTGAGGAACAGGCAGGTAAACCAGGCTGTAGCTGTGAAAATCCGTCATATTGGCCTGCAGAGCTCGCTCAGCTTCTGCGGGCATGGCTCTCTCCCTCTCTCTATTTCCCCCTCGCCCACAACTTTGACGAGAACCAGTGATCCCTAGAATTAAAAGTCACTAGCAGGCGGAGAGACTGCTCACAAGTTCAAGGGCGACTTCATAGCCCAAGAGGATCGTGAGCATGTCTGCAGCGTGAGTCGTCACAATTGCCCTTGCTCACCCGGCTTTCACGCTGATTACATCCGAGCAGCGTTGTTATCATCAACGGCATTACCGACCTCAATAATAGCCTCGAAGAGCGTATCACGGATCGTCAAAATGTTCTTTTTCGATATTTTCCAAAGGATAATGTCGCTGTTCGAGAAGTGTTCGACTGCATCAAACCAGATGCCATTGTAGATCACTGCTATCTCAAGTGCCAGGCTATTAATATCATCCGGGGTCTCCAAGCACGATATCCGGACATTCAACAGGTCCGTAACATTGTTCACATCGCGCCTACAAAATATGATTTCGAACTACTTGTTCCAACTTGATCAAAGGGATGCTGATTTGAATGCTGCATGCAGTGGGATTCTGAGAAATCGCCCATAGTCCTCGTTGGTCACAACCTGGGTGCGTCAGTAGCCAGACAGGTGAGAGGCTTCTACCCTATCTACTAGGTAACAGCAACTTGCGTGCATAAAAGCTCACCAAATCTTGCAAAAGATGCTTCTTCTAGCCTTGGAGACTGCAGAGTACCGATGGCTTGCGTGGAGAACGACTGGCCTGGTAAGGGGATACGTATCAGTTCTCCTGGATCCACATTAGTTAACCTTTTTCAATCTTGTGTAGTTTTCGATCGAATATTCGTCATTTTCCAACGAGCATGAGTGGGCTCGATGGCTGTCGAGACTGGTATCAGACACAGCTGTCGAGTGGAACAATATCCCAGCACTCACTCGATTCTTGCCTAAAGGCCTTGCAAGAATCGATTCGCAATTCGCTCCGTTTTCAGAGTCCTTCCAAGTTACAAACTGGGCCCCAAGGAGTGCATTTCAAGTTTACGTAAGTACCACATGCCGAGTCTTTCCGAGATGATAGTTCTGCGGTTTAAGTCGGCTGAGACATGGGCTAACTTCGCACGAAGGGCCTCATGGGCAATCCCTGGACCTTCCAGCTTGAAGATCCAAAATTAAATCGGATACTAATAGAGACGGCTAGACTTCTACACAACAAGTCTTCACGTAAGTACGGTCATTATCCCTTCATTCATATGTGCTGACATTATTCCACCTCCAGGACAAAGTAGCTCCTTTCAGGAATTTCAGAACCTGCTCACAAGCTCCACGGACGCCACCGACAAATTAGGAACTATCACTGCCCCGGGAGTCACGTTATCATCTCTTGATGAGAAGCAGGAAAAGATGCTCAGATTTTGGTGTCAATCGGATATGAGCAATATCATTCAAATCATCAGGCCATTTGTCCTCACCGGACTTGATATTGGATCCTTCGCTCAATCCGCCAAACGACCAGGAGTCTCCAACGATGTCGTCGTAAAATTGAACTATCATAACTGGAAACAACGAGACGTCTTGGATGAAGAACTTTTACGTTCCTTGGTTCGCCAAATTCTCGTGCAACGACCAACACTGTGGGATCAACTTTATGGGCGAATTGCACATGTTTTCCTGCGCTACAATATCAGACCTGGACAACAACATCTATGGAAAATGTTGCACCATTTACTCAGTGATTTATCCAAAATGGACAGGCTGATCGTTCTCGTTGACGGAGGGAACCAGTGCCCCGAAGGTTTCATATCTGAACTAGCGCTTCTCACCAGAAGTTCTTCCCTCAGAGGGATACTTACGGTCGTCGTGGCAAGTACGACAAAACTGAGCCTTCCCTCCTCGATAAATGTCCATACCGTGGAACTTGGCATGTCCCACGTCAGAGATCTGGCTTATAGTGACGCCGAGCGTAGGCTTGACTGCCTCATCGACCACAACCCGGTTTGGAGAGAGTCCAAAAACGCTCTCCTTGCACAACTACACACCGACAGCTCGGACTGGATTTCCACCTCTATAGGTCTAAACTATCTGGAACAACAGCAGAGATTGACTTCAACACGAGGATCTGTCAAAAAGTTCTTGGAATCTCCCTTGCCTTTCCACGAAGACTGCTTTATAGCCGTTTCAGAGAAACTCGCCCAGAATCAACAGGCTCGGCTGGCTGTCAACTGGATACACCATGCAATTCGCCCTATCCGATACTCTGAACTAGCTGTAGTGCTAGCCCTTGGTGCACACCAGCCGAGTAAAATGCAACCCGACCTTGAGTGGCAAGATCTTGTGGAGTCGGTCTCATGCGATATCATGCGCGACTTGCCACCCTATGTCAGGACCTTGATAAAGACAATTGACGATGAATCGCTGATTCTACACGCCGACCTCCCAAATTCCATGCTTGAAAATGAGAACCTCTTCCCGATAGACTTTCACGCCACGTGTACACAATATTGTCTACAGTACTTGGAGCTGCAAGCCACCCACCAGGCTCTATCAAACGATGCCAGTGATGGGCAGACAGCCAACACTCTTGCAACAAGCTTCCTCGAATACGCACAACTCTACTGGATGGAGCATTTCAAGCTTCATATCCCAGCGACGGAAAAGTTGGACAGCAGGGCTCTCGATTTTCTCGGGGGTGGCAGCAAAGCATTCGCATCTTGGCACAAGCGGCTCAACGAATGCGACTCGAGAGCTACTGAGCCTTTGCTGTTGTGTGTACATTTGCGGCTCGATAGGTTGGTCGGCAAGCTACTTCTCGAGGGGTCCTCCGAGGAATTCATTCCAGCTTCTACCATTGAAAGAGGAGTTGCAATCGCCGCTAGAATGGGGAATGTCGAAGCATTCAAGCAGCTCATTACCAGGACAACCAATGACTCTGTTCTACTTTCTGCACTTCATGGTGCAGCACCACATGGCCATACGCATGTGATCAGTAGCATCATTGACTACGCCCATCGCAACAACACATTTGAGCGAATCAGTCAATCTAGCGATATCAACAACATAGCCACAGAGGCCGCCGCTGGAGGCCACACTGACACCCTCAAGATGGTTCTCTCCACCTTCGACACTGCCACACTGGATTCAACAGATTCCGATGGCTACACTGCCATCCACCTAGCATCGCAACTAGGTGACCATGATTCGCTCCGTGTGCTGCATGATTTGCGTAAAGATGGCTTCACTAGTATCATGGATGATGCGGAAAACGACGATAGTGGCATTGCAGCGGACTCTGAGTCCAATCCTGGGTCACCATCACTAACCCCCCTGCACCTCGCCTGCCTATCCGGCGATACGGAGACTTTTGATTTCGTGCATTCATTTTCAACACCGAAACTCTTAAACCAAGAAGACGAGGATGGCCAAACTCCTCTCATGCTTGCTTCCAAAGCAGGCAACATTGAGATAGTCGAAAGGCTGTTGGATGCAAAAGTCAGACTCTATAACCGCACAGACAACGCGGCGATCGAGTGTGCTGCTGAATCTGGACATGTCGACATTGTCAGGCTACTCTGCGAGACCATGATAGAGTTCCATAAGAACGAGCGGAGAGCTAAATCAGGTAGAGTTCGGAGATACTCTGGCCGGCAGAGCCCAGAGAGCTCCAGAGGTTCCTTTTCGGTCTCTGATACCAAGGGCCATCCTCTACCAGCCAGCCTCAGACTAGCTCTGACAAAAGCTTGTCAGAAAGGTCACCTCCCTGTAGTCGAGTTTCTTCTACACAAGCCCCGACGTTGGGTGGAAAGAGACAAGGTACTTTTGGAGGAAGCCGCAAGGTCCGGAAACGTCAAATTGATACGATCCTTGGTGAAATTAGGCCTCGTGATTCCTAGCTCAGAGGAGGAATATAATGCTGCGATGGATGGAGCTATTGGCGAAGACCATGCCAATTTTGTGAAGTTTCTCCTCGAAAGAGGGGTTGGTTCTCAGTGGGACGGCTCGGAAACCTCGGTTCATTATGCGGCGCGAAACAACAAGGTGCTGTCTTTGCGCCAGTTAATCCTCGCTGCAGATGAGAATGAGATTCGACGCAAGAACATCTACCAAGACACGGCATTGGATGTGACACTGCGAGAGGGAAGGGCTGAGGCGGCTGAGGAGCTACTAGACTGGGAGGACAAGCACCCTTCGGAAGTATCCACGTGGTCTGGCAAAGTCCTCCATCAGGCGCTCAAGGGTCCGCATCGCCTCGCCATGATGAAGCTCTTACTGAAGAGGGGTTGGGACATCAACCAAACCGAGCCAAACAGCCGAGATCATGGTCTTCACGTTGTCAGCAGGGAAGCAAACGATGAAGAAAATGACGACCTTCGGGCCGTCATCCAAATTCTCAGCGAGGCCAACGATGTCGATGTGCGCAACAAGAAGGAGGAAACACCTCTACTCATTGCTTGTAAGATGGGCAAGACTGTGCTGGCCCGTCATCTACTTTCTTGGGGAGCGGATCCCAACGCGACGGACAGCCAATCTTGGACGACACTAAACCTTGCTCTTTCTAAGGGCCACGAAGATATGGCCAGCGTCCTCTTGACATCGGGTACAACCACCGCTGGAAAGCCTTGGTCCCTTACGAGGGAAACACTGGATACCAAGACGCCAGATGGCAAGCAAGCGATTCATTTGGCCCGAACCTCGCAAAAGATCATGAAGGCACTCCTCGAGCACAGCCCACAGCCAGACATCAATGCCGCCTCTTCAAACGACATAGGACGTACGGTTCTGATGGATGCCACCAATGACTTGTCCTTGCCGCTTGTTGAGCTTCTGGTCAAAGGGGGTGCCCACTTGAACGCTTCAGATGATGACGGCTGGACAGCCCTTCACCATGCCGTCGTTGGCGGGCCTGGAGACGCGTCGGACAAAAGAGACGAAATCATTCGATTTTTGCGCCTCCATGGAGCCGATGTGGACTATAGCAACAGTGTTAGCCCATCGCCACTCTATCTTGCCATACGCAACGAGAGATATGGACTCGCCAGGGCGATGCTCAGACCCATCATTGAGGATGGCCGCGTCATAAGCAGGGCTGCCGATCCCAACATTTTTGGCGGCTCTTTTCACAGCCCATTGCAGGTGGCCGCATTCTTGAGCAATAGGGAGCTGGTTGTAGAACTCCTGAAGGCTGGGGCGAAGCGTGATGCTGTGGGCGGCGCGTTTGGATCACCAATCCATGCGGCCACGTGCGGTGATGATGCCGAGATGCTCCGTCTGCTACTTCGCGGGCTCACGGATGAGCAGAAAAAGGAACAGGACCCTGAGGCGTCACTTCGTAGCGACACAGCCACTCCTCGTGACCTCGTGAGCATCGCGGCGCCGCCTTTTGGAATGCCTCTTCATGCCCTAATCTCTAGAAGCGACCCGACAGAGAAACCGCCGTTGAAGGAGATGGCAGCTATTCTCGTTGAGAACGGTGCAGACATCAACGCTCGCAACTTTCACGAGCGCCGGCCTATAATTGTAGGATGCGTCATCTCTGGATCTTTGGAGACGGGTATTGACGACGCTTTGGACCTGATGGACCTCGGGGCAGACCCGAATTTGGTCGACGGCTTCGGATCAACCGCTCTACACCAGGCAGCAGCGCATGAAGTGTTCCAAAAAGGTCTTGTTGCGACCCTTCTTGAAAATGGAGCCAGGGTTGATGTTGTCGACGGCGTCGACCGGACCATACTTTCCCGGGCCGCTCTAAGGTCGACGGCCGATGAGTTCACGCTTGTTCTAGCCAAGGTGGCAGAACCTTTGAAGGCAAATCACATGGCCGGCGCGCTTGGTGCATCTCTTAAGTCGCCGGACAAAGAAAAACGCGCATTTGGCATTATCATGCAGCAGGAAGGCGTCGACCTCAGTGTGCCGGACCGAGCTGGATGGACTGCCTTGGATGTTGCCGACTCCGAGGGCCTTGATGAGCAGCGGATGCGACTTGAGAAGAGAGGAGCTTGTAGAGGTGACAAACGTCGGCCAACCACCTTCTCCAAAAGGGACGTTGAGCCAGTGGTTCGCGTGTCGGATGATGGGCGAGAGGCATGGATGGAGCGTGAGTATGCCAACATTACAGTGCAAAGAGCCAGAGCTGACACACCGGGCACGGCCTGTAGCCTTTGACAATGGTCAGGTACAGGTTTATATCTGCGGCGCCGTTCGGGCAGACTCATGCATACCGCCTCCGATAGAAGACGAAGACCCCATATTTTATTTTGAAGTGACAGTACAGACGCTTGACTCGTAAGTGTATCAGCTTTGATCTCTTCCCTTCCACAGCCTAGGCCATTCTACTGACACACACACCCCGTTTTAGGGAGGATGCTGTTGTTGCCATTGGGGTGGTGGAAGAGTTCTATCCGCTACAATCCCATCTGAGCTGGGAAAAGTCATCATGGTGCTTCCTAAGTGACGGCGGTGGCATTGTCGTATCGACAAACAAGCTCAGCACCGTGCCAGGTTTCGCGGCCGGCCAGGTCGTTGGCGTCGCGGTCGACCGACAGGCAAGAACATTGTGGTTCACGGTGGATGGAAAGCGAGTCGGTAAGTGATGCGATACGACGGGTCCCATTTTGAGTCTAACATGTAGCGCGTTATAGGCGATTTGTGCGAGGACGTCTTTGGACAACTGTTTCCAGCTGTTTCGTTTATCCAGGGGCGTGAGTGTGATAGTAGAGTAAGTATTAGCTTTGGTACTAAGGATAGTGGTGGGGAATTCGAGTTTTCACCTATGGGAGGGAAAAGGAAAGTGAAAAAGAAGTGGCAGAGGTCGAAGAAGAAGAAACCCGTACTTGACACAGGCCTGTAGCGTCGTAAGCACCCCTGCAGCCGTGCCGATAGGGCATAAATAGATATACCATTAGTACTCTTCTGAGGAGGTTATGTATCCAATGAGTGAGTGGCCAGTTTGGTGACTGGAAAAGTAATGTTATTACACGCCGAGATAATAGGCACATAAACAAATTATAAAAATACCATAATATTTTTTTGTACTCAATAATCAATTACGTTTTTAGTTTACCTTATACTGGCAACCCTGCTTTTAGGATTACATCTAGGTGCTGAACCGTCGGATACGGAAGCGGAGCGGGAGCGGCCCGGAAGCGGCTTGGACATGCATACAATGGTCTTGGGTTTTGCTCCACAGATTGCCGATGGCAAGGTCATCGGCAATAGGACTGTTGGATTGTCGAGAGAAGTTGATGTTTGCCCCCTTTGTGACGTTTAATAGCTATTAAGCTCTCGGGCTAATCTGTGACTACTTGCTGGGCATTTAGTTAGAGCTCATGTTGACATCTTAAACAGGCCCAGCTTTACTTCCCACAGACTTGGCAAGACAAAATTTATGAGTATGACACGATTCGAACAGTACCCGTCGATTGAATACCAGGCCACCGGCCCACGACGACATTCTTGTCACGATGACTCGGACAGTAGCTCGTCTACCGCCAAAAGCGGCGCGGTGCGCAAGGCTCCAAGTGTGGCTGTCGGCTCGGCAGATGAAGAGACACCTCTACTTGGCAGTGTAGAGCCTGATGAGCCGGATAGAAATGGCCACCAGTTAACCCAGACTATGATCATCACCCTCCTAGTTGGTAGGTTGTTCGTTCCCTTCAGCCTTGTTGACCAAGTGATGTGAAATTGAACATGCAATGCAGGTGAACTCGTCTCCCACGCAGACACGACCCTCATATTCGCCGCGGCACCACAAATCGCCTCCGAGCTGGGTAGTCTCCGTGGCATCGGATGGCTCGCCACGGCGTACACACTGGGCGTCTGCTCGATGCAGCCCCTCTATGGAAGGCTGAGCGACATATTTGGCAGGAGACAGATGCTCCTTTTCGCCTACATCGTTCTCTCAGTTGGCTGTGTTCTCTGCGCTTTGAGCAGAACCCTAGTACAGATCATCGTGGCCCGCGCCATCAGTGGCATCGGCGGCGCCGGAGTCATGACAATGGCGTCGATTATCATCACCGACTCGGTCCCCAGAGACGAGTTTGCCAAGTATAGGTCCTATATCAACTTAGCTACCACCTTAGGGAGGAGTATAGGTGGTCCCATCGGTGGATTGGTGGCAGACTCGCTGGGCTGGCAGTGGCTCTTCTGGGGCCGTCTGCCGCTGTTTGCCATCTCCGTCACGCTGGTCTTGACATCGTCGGGAAGCACGGCTGAACATGATCGGGTGGAAGAAGATGAACCGGCCTTGACTCGCGAGTCATTCCGGGAAAAGTGGAAGAAGGTCGATGTCAAGGGGGCAGCAATGCTAACCAAGACCATTGTCAGCTTTATCCTCCTGCTCGACACGGTTGAGACAGGCCTCTGGACCCCGTCGTTCTGGGCACTATCCGCGTCAGTGCTCGTCTTCGGGCAGCTGTTTGTCCTCTTTGAGCTCTTTGGCACCAAATCGCCCATCTTCAACCTCCGCATCCTTGTCAAGCACAATGTCGCTCTGTCGTATCTGGTTGACTACTTGCAGGTCTTCTCCCAGGTCAGCATGATGTTTTCGGTTCCCCTGTATTTCCAGGTCACACAGCGGGCGTCGGCGGCCAACAGCGGTGCCCATATTGTCCCAGCTGTGGTAGCCAACACGATCGGCGCGCTGGCCTCTGGCAAGATGGTGCAGTTGACACACCGCCATAAGTACATGCTCGTCATGACTGGGCTATTGGGCTCCGTGTCCTATGCCCTTATTCTTCTTCGTTGGAACGGCAACACCATGTTCTGGGAGTCCCTATACATCGTTTTTGGCGGGTTTGCTACTGGCGTGGCCCAGTCGGCCTCATTTGTCACCATGGCATCGCATCTCGAGCGCAAAGAAGTCGCCATGGCTACGGGGGGCTTTTTTCTCGTGTCAAGCCTCGGGACGGTCTCTGCTGTCACCACGACAAATGTGCTCCTCCAATCCTTCTTCAGCCAAAGACTAAACAACGAAATCCATGCCCCAAACAAGGCCGAGGTGAGCAATTCTCAGAAACCTCAAGCACACCGTAGCTAGCTGACCATCTCCTTAGCTGATTGGTAAAATCACCTCTGACATTGACAACATTGCCAAATTGACCGGAAGGCTTCGCGAAATCGTGGTCAACGCCTTTGTTCAGTCGCTCAAGACAACTTATGGTAAGAGTTATGTCTCAACTCGTCACGCCTGTGCTAATATCCTCTAGTATCTGGACTAGTTGCATGTCTGTTATCTTCGTCTTGTGCTTTGCTGCTGCGGGACCTAGCACCGGGCGAACAAAATTAGGGAAAACTTACATAGGAAGCTTACAACAGGAGCTGAGACGGCATTTACTACGGGTACCAAGGAAAAAAGCATAAAGAGATATAACTAAATAAATTAAGACTTTCCTTTAGAGAGCCATAAACTGAGTTAACTTATTAATTACATCCAACCGTTGTAGATTGCACTAAATAAGTCTCTATCGTCTCTAAATATATACCATGTTTTTATTCTGGAGTATTTGTTTTTTGCTGTATTCCAATACCAAAAGGTAG